>JASDQU010310216.1:142908-154092 GCA_032191745.1 Picea mariana
GCCACTATCCACCTACGTCTCCTTCCCTCTAGGCCAGGCTAACTCAAGATATCCTTGACTAAACTGCTAGGCACGCAAGCGATAATGTGGGAGTGTAATATGTACATTCTAAACTCCTTTAGGGCCTTCACTAAGGCATATTCTTGTTTCTCCATAATTTCGTACCTAAGTGGAGCATTCCTCAACGTTCGGTTGAAATAGGCTATGGGCTTCTCAAAGTTCTGCTCGTCTTTCTGTAACAGCACGCCGACAATCGTATGCTTCGAGGCGAATGAAAACAGGATGAAATATTTCATGAAGTCTGGACTGGCTAGCACATGATCTCTAGTCAGCGCCACCTTGATATATTTAAATGACTTATTGGCTTTCGGGTTCCACTTGAACTCGTTCCCCTTTCTGAGCATGCAGGTGATATGTTTCATAATCTTTGTCAGGTTCAGGATGAATCTTCTCAAGAAGTTTACTTTTCCCAGAAAGGATTGCACTTCCTTCTTACTGTGCGGAGTGTCGATTTTTAGGATTCCTTCAACCTTGTTGGGGTCTATCTGAATTCCCTCTTTCGAGATAATGTGCCCCAACAACTTTCCTTCTTCCATCCCAAAATGTGATTTCTTCAGATTTAGTGATATGTTGAACTTCTTGCACTTCTGGAAAACCCTTTTCAGATTCCCGAGGTGTTGTTCATCAGAGTCAGAGTATATTGTGATGTCATCCAGATAGATCACAATAAACTTATCCTTTTTGTTGGAAAACGCGATGTCCATTGCCCTCTAGAAGGTAGTTCTAAAGTTCATCAGGCCGAACGACATCTTGGCATACATGAACGTCCCCCATGGTGTTGTAAAATAAATCTTTTCCTTGTCGTCTGGGTGTACCAAGATCTGATTATAACCCAAAAAACTATCCAACATGGACATCTTCTGGGATCCCACCACCTTTTGCAGAATATAGTCCATTTTAGGAAGCGGGTAGTGGTCCTTGAGGGACACTTTGCTTAAGTTATGAAAATCCACACACAGTCTTATTTTGCCGCTCTTTTTTCTAACAGGTACCAAGTTGGCCACCCACTTAGAAAACCTTAAAGAAACAATAATTTTAGCTTCAAAAAGTTTATTTACCTCTTTTTCGATTAGTGGCAGCAGTAGGGGATTTATCTGTCGCAGCTTCTGTTTGAACAGCCTCTAGTCTTCTTTGAGAGGGATGACGTGCTGAATCACTTTAGTGTCATACACTTTCAAGTCATCATAACTCCAAGCGAAAACATATGGGAAATCCTTCATGAGCTTGATGTAGTCTTGTTTGACCTTTGAACTAAGTGTTTTCAGCAATTTGATTATTTTTGGGTTCTCCTTAGTCTGGATGTTGCAGTCTTTGACATCCTCATCATTTGTAATGATCTTGGGATTTCTAGCCACATCATTTTCGTCAAACATCTTTTCCAACGGAACTAGCCACTTTGGGATGATGTTGTTCTTCAATTGTATTATGTCCCTTCTCGCTATTTGGTTCTGGAAAGGGTCTTCATTACTACGCGCATCCACACTCTCGTATTCGTCACAACAACACTCATCATCAATGTTTATGTTAGCGAACTCGTCACTCATTTGAAGAAATCTCTCCACCTGTTTATCGTCTTCAAACACCTGCCAATGTTTGATATTATCAAGCACTGTCGGCCTGTGTTTGACTTCGATCTCGTATTTTCTGTTTGGGAAGATGGGGATTTTAAAAACTGAGGTCAAGGTGGACAACGTATCAACGATATGATTTTGCTCCCTTGGGATAGTAGGTAGATCATACTCTGAAAATTCTTCGAGGAGGTTCGGCGCCAAATTTTTGTATGCTCTTAGCCTGGGGTGTTTGGACTGATATATGCCTTTCACCTAGTTTATAATTAGCTCGGAGCCTCCGCGCACCGTTATCCTCTTTGCACCTATTTCTTTCAAAACCTTCAAGCCCAAGATCATTGACTCATACTTGGCCATGTTGTTTGTACATTCAAACGTGACCTTGTTTGAGCACAGCTTTGTGCCCACCTCAGGAGGGATTATCCATACACCGACACCTGATCATTCCTTACTAACATCGCCATCAAAACTCATGTTCCATATCTCATTTTCCATGCGGTTCTTTGGGCCGGGGAACTCTGCTGCTTGTCGCGCGGTTTCCTCATCGGCTGTCATGATGGTTGTTGACTCTTCCTCTTCAAAGCTCAGGTCATTTTAGAATATAGAGGAACCAACCTCAGTGTTGATAGAGTATATAGGATGGTTATTTGGTTGTGTTTTACTACTTACCATGTATTCAACAACACTTCTCTGTACAACCATCTATCTTGGTCAAAGATAGGAATGGTGGTGTATGACATGTCCATTTGTAGAGTCCCCTTTAACTTCACAATCCACGACCTGGACAACAACATGCCAAACTTAGGGGGTATGTCTTCCACGACCACGTCCATAACCATGTTTTTTGAAGGAATTTGGGCCAGTGATACGACCAAGTCTTTGATGAGACCCAAGCACTTGACTTTCCTAGATTGAAAAGAAAAAGGGTGCTTATACGGCCTGGTGATGTCCAAACCCAACTCATCCATGATCACCTTTGGCATGAGGTTGTGCGACGTGCCTGAATCCATCATGGCATTATGCAAGGTCATGTCATGGATTTTTAGACTAACATAGAACAGGGGAACATCCGAAGTATCACTTGTCTCCTCAACACGCGAACCAAACAGAATAGCAGGGTGATCATATTGGACGTTAAAAGTATCAGGGGTCCCTCCCATTTTTATCATTTTAATAATCTTCTCCCAATACTCACTCTTTTTGATAAGTTCCTTGAATGGGATAGAGATTTTGATTTTATCCATTTCATGCTCAAAGTAAAAAAGGGGGACATACTTTCTCTACCTCTTTTCCACACGCTTCCTGGCTTGTTTCTGACGCTTTACTTGGGGCTTCCTCCTTTAACTTTTCCTTTTTAGTTGCATCCTTGGTCAGGTTATTTGGATTCAGTCGGCTTGTGGAAGGGGTGTCTGCCAGAGGTTTCCTTATGGGATTTGTCTGTTGAGGCTCGGTGGACACCTCCTTGTTCCTTAGGTTATATTTCTTCTGAAACTACATGATGGCATTCTGATAATCTTTTCTGAACTCTTTTGTCTCCGAGGAAAGCGCCTCATCCACTTCACAAAATGGTGTATCATCAATTTCTAGCACAAAATCATTGTTTTCGCTCATGCACTGATAATGTTCGCCCTTTGTTAAAAACACATGTGGGTTCTTGTCATCGCAACAATGCATTTGGTCTTCGAACATCTGGTTGAAGTCCTCATCCGTGTAATTTTTTTGGAATGGAGGCCTTGTCTGTTGGTCACCCTGATCTCTCTCCTCCCTTTGTTCCGTCTGTTTGATCTGAGGAACCTGACCCCTTCTAAGATTTTGATTTATGGACTAGCGGTCATGTTATTATCGGGTGACAGGTTTGATTCCCATTGAAATTCTCTCCATCAATTTCTCCATTGTCTTCATCATCAAGTCAAACTTATTGTCTGAGGATCGATATGTCGATGGTTGTGTGTCTCCTTGGGGTTTCTTATTGCCTCTGTTGAATCTCTGTTTGACCTTCCCCGAAACCATCATATTTACCTCAAATTTGATCGCGTTGCTCATTATTGCGTCTAGATTTGTTGATCTTCTTTCTCTCAAGAGAAAGTCGAAATCATTGTCGAAGGAATCAGTGTATCGTAACTGCGCAGCCCCGAGGGATTGCTAGACTTCTGCAGGAATCGATTTATAAACCTTCATGAAACGGGTTGAGAATTCTTGCGCCGTCTCCTCCGACGCCTTCTTCATATTATTGTACTGTGTTAACAACTGCAAGGGGTTCTTCTTGTCTCCCCATCTAGGAATGAAAGACGTCTCGAACGCGGTGAATTCTTGAATGCTTGCAGTCGGAAGGGATTTGAACCATTTCCTCACCTCCCCCGAAAAAATATGTACAAACAACCTAATTTTCACGTCTGCATAATCCAACTCTTCTAGGTCGACGAAATCGTTGAACCAATCCAAATGCCTCTGGGATGGAATGTTCCCTTCTGGATCATAGAGCTTAATCCTCTAGCTATAATTTTGGGGCAAATCATGCATTTGGGCTAGTAGAACGAGGGGGGAAACTCTGGTGACCATGGCTCTAGGAGGGTTGGGGATTTGAGGGATATTATTATATTTTAGGGCTTGGAATCTCTTCTGGCCGAAAACTATCTCATCCAAGTTGGTTTTTGACTTAGACTTGAACAGGGTTTGCTCAAATAATGTGTCAAACTAAAGGTCGTCAATGCTTTGCGGATCGTCTTTGGGTAAGGGCAGGATTTTTTCCAGGGAATAGAATGGGTCTGGCGCTTGCTCTCTAGTCTTGCATAGAAGTTTCTCGGGGTCGCACACAGGCTCTACAGGGTTTGGGTTGGGCTTTGCTCTAGTATAGATGGTCCTCAGAGCCAAGGTTCCTGAATTGCGTTACTTGGTGCTACTAGTCTTTTTGACTGGAGTTTCCAGGGTAAAGGTATCAACCAATATAGATGTTTGTCCTTCTATTACCCTCAGGGGTCAAACTATAACTTTAGTCATTCTCCCAGGGAAAATTTATTCAATTTCATCCCCGACAACGGTGCCAGAATGTTAGAACTCTGTAAATCTGTTCGATTGATAAACATACGACATAGGTAACTTTTTCAACCAACTTTGAGATCTTAAACTAGCCTTTCAAACCTGGAGAGGGCTCTCTCAGGAGACTTTGTCTTGGTACAGGATATAAATTTGAGCTATCGACTAGATTTAACACCTTTGAAGTAATGAGTTCTGGTTATACTGGTGCAAAAGATTAATACCTTGGGCTATGGAGTCGGTTCGAGAAAATGATAGAAAAAATGACTCAGTGACTGAACTTGAGAGGATAAAGGATAAGCGTGTTGGAAATATTGTCATTGATGTCAACAGTCGATGTGATGATCTATTGTTAATGATGAATAACCACAGCTAAGATTGTCATTGATGTCAACAGTCAATGTGATGATCTGTTGTTAAATGAAAAATGAGATTGTCATTGATGTAAACAATATATCAGTTGAGAAAAAGATGCCAAACAGTGTGCAAAGATCGAAAGAGCGAACAGGAGAAGCAAATAATTGAAAGATCAAAACTTCAGAAGGAATAAAACATTGCACAGAGAGGAAATTTGTGACTATTTTTTATCACGATAGGATCGACAATGATTTAATGATCAAAAGTTCTGAAGGAAGAATAGATTGTAGAGATGTCGTCGAAATCAGTGAAAATATTGAACGATTGATCAATGCGTAGAAAATGTGAGAAGCCTCAGCAGTCGTCTGATCAGAATGAGAAGCTCAGCGGTCATCTAATCAAGAGTTTGACCATGTTGATCATCTGATACAATGCACATCGGTCATTTGAGTGACTGTGGGCTTGAGGACCATTGATCTGCTTCAAGAATACCCGTCATTTGTCGGATCCAGTGGAGCTGCAAGGAGGATAAGCCCAGGAGTTAGTTAACACTCCAAAGTAGTGAAATGATATGATCCGTTGGATCAAGAGGACACGTGGCAAGTGATTGGAATTTCGTTGACTCGTAGATCAGGAAAGTCAAAGACAATGTTGCATGAACTTGCGAAACATGAAATCGCGATATGATATGGACCATTGGATCATGGAGGGTCGTGGACCGTCAATCCAACGTAAGCTGATATCAGGAAATCAGGAGTCAGAAGAAGGGAGGTGCTCTAACCTTTGAAATACTGAAACATGAAATCACGTTAAGATAAGGATCGTCGATTAGGAGGAGCGACTTGGTTCGTCGATCTGATGAGAGTGGCATATCAGATTTCGTGAATTCGGAGATTGCGAGTTGAGAGAACGGAGCTTGCTTCTTGAAATACCGAAACGCAAATTCGGATCCAATCCAGACCATTGGATCGAGAGTGAATCCTGGTCGTTGAGCCAGAGGATACATGGCGTTGCTTCAGCACTTCATTGACTGGAAATTCAAAGACTAGAAGTGCTAACCTTCCAAATAGAGAAACATGAAATCACGATAGAATCAGGGGCCGTCGGATCTTGAAAGCATTGAAGGGCCATTGGATTTGAACCAAGGAAAAACGACACAACAGACCATGTTATCTAAGGACACATGACACAATAATACACAGACAAGTGTCAAGTTGATACATCATTTTAGGCATGTGAAAATCACGAATATGTATGACACGTGGAAGACAATAGGCTGGTGACACGTCATTAAGTGACGTAAGAATTTACATTACTTCGGGAGTCCTACTTCAGGATATTTCACCACTAAGCAAATACTCTATAGTCCGGAAGTCTTAAATGTCGAAACTTCGAAAGAAACACGCGTCAGATGATCCATAGTATCGAGAGTTTTTCATTGTAAGCAAAAACTCCAACATCACAAAGTCCCGAACGTCGAAACGCTGAAAGGGACTATTGAAGGTCACGAAGATTCGAAGGAAAAAATGACGAAATCCCGATAGCCACACATCTCAACGCTTGATTAAGACACAGTTTTTCGATTAAGGAAAGAAGGGATCGGATTAAGGTTTAAGGTGGACCGTTGATCTCTTCCATGTAAGAGACATGAACCGACTGATCATATCGGCGATATAGCACCCGAGATTTTTGTAAGGAGCAGTGTCTCGAAGTCCCGAAGGAAGAAAAGTCGAAACCCTGTGAGTCGTCCATATCAGTGGGTAATATGAGCCGTCCGAACAAACCGGTGATATCGTGATCGGGATTTTGGTAATACATTGGAGTCACGAAGACTCAAAACGACAAAGTACCGAAACCTCGTCAGTGGTCCATTGTATCGGGAGAAGGAATCATGTCCATTCATTTGATAATCGCTCATGCGCTTGTCTCGCCTAAGCGTGAGGTCACCACCATTGGTCATATGGTAGAGAAGTTTGAAAGGGCAGATTTTAATGCATTGCCTATAATTGGTAAAGCCTCTGGTTCTATGCCACGGTCATGTGAGATGGTTTGAAGGAAGCGCCTTCATGGAATCTAGTCTCTGTAAATATAACATATATTAGGGATCGAGTATAAAGGATTAAATTGATCCATGGCAGTGATCAATTTATGGAAAGCCTTCACTGTAAAAATGATAAAACAGTGCTTATAATTAAGTTAATCGAAGAGGCGTGATGATCGAATATGGTCTATTGGTGAGCCGAGAACACAGCAGAAACAAGAGTACGATCTAATGAGTCGATCCATGTCTATGATCAACTCCTGACAAAAATGAAACAATACACAGTCATGATTAAAAGAGAATAAATCATGAAAATATGAATAAATAATAAAAAGAAAAAATGATATTAATTAATGTTTAGTTTATCATTTTAAATGAAAAGGTACAATGGTTCAAATAAAGGGACATGATGTTTTAAATTTCACACCAGTTTGAAGATTATATAAACGAGAAAAAGTGGTGAGAAGAATGTGTCTCTGCAATTCAAATTAGAAGATCAGGAACAGGAGCAGAGTCCAATATGAAGAACTATTTGTTCTAAGGTGCCTGTCAATGTCTTATTGGATATCAAGAACAGAAGAAGACAGAGAAGCAATTATGCAATCCAGTACTTGATACAAAAGACCATACAATCAAAGGTTGCAGTAGACAAGTAGAAATTACAGCAATGGTTGCATGAGTCGAATTCAGTGAAGTACATAAGAGATCGAATTGCATTATAAACTAAGGGTAGTTGGGTGGTGCAAGGGTAGGTTGGAACCTGCAGGGGAGTTGGTGCTTTCTTGTCAGTTGGAGCTGACTAAACAGGGGGTCGTAGCCTCCTACCAACTGGTGCTGCTGAACAGAGGGAGTTGGTGCTTCCTTGTCAGTTGTAGCTGACTAAAGAGGGGGTCGTAGCCTCCTACCAATTGGTGCTGGTGAATAGAGGGAGTTGGTGCTTCCTTGTTAGTTGTGGCTTGGATTGTAATGAATATGGTCATAAAACCTTGGACTGCCAGCATCATGGAAGAAAACAAGTCAGTAGGTTCAGCAACAGTATAATATGTTGGAACTGCAATCATGTTGAACATATTGTTGCACATTGTTACACTATGAGATTCTATAGTTGTGGTGGATATGGACACAAAGCCTATAACTATTGGAACTCAAGAAGATAACCAATAATAAATGCTTCACAAAATATGACAACAAGAGTAAATAAGAAGACATGGAAAAGAAAATCTGAAGTAGGAAACAAGAAAGATGAGGAAAATATTGTTCCTGAAACTGATGAAGTTAATGATAGGAGTTTGGAGGATGAAACTACTAATAAGGAATATTCTCAAGACAAGAATAAAGAAGCTACTAGTGCACATAATAATGACGTTGATGGTGAATATCCAATGGTAGAACGACAAGAATATTTGAGTGATGATTACCTCATAAATCTATCAATCATATTTTAATGGTACAATGAAACTCCTTCCAAAAGAAAAATTTTAAAAAAAAGGACAGTTGTCCAGAAAGCTACAAAGACTATCCTCAATGAAGCAACTTATCTTATGGATATTCCATCAATTAATATTTGATAATGGAGGGAAGTTGTTAACACATCAGTACTCATATTGAACAGAAGTCAGCTCAACTTCTTATGAACCCTGTTGTGGAAGAGCTCATTCGGTAAAATACTTCAAGGTCTCTAGAAGTAAGGGTTACATCAAAAGGCTTGATGATAATTTCGAAAATGTGATGCTAGATCTAATGAAGGTATCCTTCTTGGATATGCTTCTACCAAGAAAGCATACATATGTTGCAACCTTAGGTTACATAAGATTGTTGAGAGTGCAGATGTCAAGATGGTTGATATAAAAACAATTGGTATCTTAGTTACAGATCAATGAGAATCAATCGGAAAATCCAAGAGTTTTTTGAATAAAATGAGATACAATTGTGCAATGTTCCAGTAAGACATCGACATACGCAGAAGCAACATTCTGATGTACAAAATGAGGAAAATGACATCCTGTAGAAATAACAAGAGAAGAAACCTTTTAGAAAAGGATACCCTTTTAGAAACAAAGGGGGAGAACAATTAGTAAATTAACAGGGGAAACCTTGTCACAAAGAGCTACCTTTTCATAAACAAAGGGGGAGAGTAGTCAAAAGTAGAGAGAGAGCATATTGACAAGGGGAGTCATTCATTTATGAAATAAAAAGGTTGATTACAGGAGGAGCTACCAGTGGATTGAGAAGTACTTATACAGACAGATCATAAGAAAATAAACCCTTTGTCATTGATTTCAAAGGGGGAGAGAAACTTCATATAAAGGAAAACTTCATATAAAGTAAAACTTCATAAAAGGAAAGCATCGACACAGGGGGAATTTTTTTATATGAAGTTAATGGGTTGACCTCAATGACAAAGGGGGAGATTGTTGGAAATATTGTCATTGATGTCAACAGTCGATGTGATGATCTATTGTTAATGATGAATAACCATAGGTGAGATTGTCATTGATGTCAATAGTCAATGTGATGATTTGTTGTTAAATGAAAAATGAGATTGGCATTGATGTCAACAATATATCAGTTGAGCAAGAGATGTCAAACAGTGTGCAGAGATCTAAAGAGCGAACAGGAGAAGCGAATAATTGAAAGATCAAAATCTAAGAAGGAATAGAACATTGCACAGAGAGGAAATCTGTGACTATTGTTGATCACGATAGGATCAACAATGATTCAATGATCAAAAGTTATGAAGGAAGAACAGATTGTAGAGATGTCATCGGGATCAATGAAAATACTGAACAATTGATCAATGCGCAGAAAATGCGAGAAGCCTCAACAGTCATCCGATCATAATGAGAAGCTCAACAATCATCCGATCAAGAGTTTAACCATGTTGATCATCTGATACAATGCATATCGGTCATTTGAGTGACCGTGGGCTTGAGGACCATTGAAAAATTGTGACCATTGATCTACTTCAAGAATACCCATCAACCGTCGAATCCAGTGGAGCTGCAAGGAGGATAAGCCCAGAAGTTAGTTAACACTCCAAATTAGCGAAATGATCTGGTCCGTTTGATCAAGAGAACACGTGGCAAGTGATTGGAATTTCGCTGACTCGCAGATAAGGAAAGTCAAAGATAGTGTTGCATGAACTCGCAAAACGTGAAATCGCGATATGATCTGGACCATTGGATCATGGAGGGTCGTGGACCATCGATCCAACGTAAGCTGATATCGAGAAATCAAGAGTCAGAAGAAGGGAGGTGCTCTAACATTTGAAATACCAAAACACGAAATCACGATAAGATAAGGACCGTCGATGAGGAGGAGCGACGTGGGTCGTCGATCTGATGAGAGTGGAATACCGGATTTCGGGAATTCGAAGATTGCGAGTTGAGAGAATGGAGCATGCTTCTTGAAATATCGAAACGTAAATTCGTGATCCAATCCAAACCATTGGATCGAGAGCGAATCCTGGTTGTTGAGACAGAGGATACATGGCGTTGGTTCAGCACTTCGCTAACTGGAAAGTCAAAGACTGGAAGTGCTAACCTTCCAAATAGAGAAATCACGATAGAATCGTGGGTCGTCGGATCTTGAAAGTGTTCGAGGGTTGTTGGATTTGAACCAAGGAAAAACGACACAGCAGAGCACGTCAGCTAAGGACACATGGCACAATATGACACTGACAAGTGTCAAGTTGATACAACATTTCAGGCATGTGAAAATCATGAATATGTAGGACACGTGGCAACCAATAAGCTGGTGACACGTCATTAAGTGATGTAAGCGTTTACGTTACTCCAGGAGTCCTACCTCGGGATATTTCACCACTAAGAAAATACTCTATAGTCCAGAAGTCTCAAATGTCGAAACTCCAAAAGGCACACGCGTCAGATGATCCATAGTATCGAGAGTTACCACTTCAAGAGTTTTTCATTGTAAGCAAAAACTCCAACATCATGAAAACTCGAATGCCAAAACGTTGAAAGGGATTATTGGAGGTCACGAAGATTCGAAGGCAAAAACGATGAAATCCCGACAGCCACACATCTCAATGCTTGATTAAGACACAGTCGTTCGATTAAGGAAAGAAGGGATTTGATTAAGGTTGAAGGTGGACCATTGATCTCT
>JASDQU010310217.1:2151-13334 GCA_032191745.1 Picea mariana
AAGTAATTTATTAAGTTAGTGCTAAATTACTTCTAAGGTGAGAAAGATAAAGAAAAACCTCAGTAATTACTAGGCCATGGGTATTAGGCTAAGAAAAAAATAATTATTGGATAATTAATTGTAGAGAATAATTATCCTTAATGAGTTTTAAGTAATTAATTACCAAAGAATGGTATTCTACGAGATATTAATTAAGTGTTTTATTTGGACTATAGGAGAGAGACAAATGTCATCCTCTAGTCAAGCAAGCCTAATCACCCTACAATGACATGGCGAATTGATGATGACTAATAACATAATTGTGATGGTGCATGATAATCTTCCATGGGTTGACAAGCTGAGTGGAGTCTAGTAGGATTGGTGAACCTTATGTGTCGAATGGATCCTAACTGTAGTTTGGGAGGTCTGGCATGCATCGAGATTGTCCATCGAGATAAAGGTATTAGTCCTCAATACCATATTCAACGAAGGTAAGAATTTTTTTTTATACCCCGTCCCTTAAAAAGGTACTTAGGGTTCAGGTGTGTGACATGCGCTAGTATGGTAGATGAATTTATAGAGAACCACAACTACAGGATAGGCCAAGATGTTGGCAAAGATTAAGAAATCACTGTTGAAGGAGTTCAAGAAGCCAAAGCAAAGTCATTGTACATCATAGAATTGAAGGAGATCAAACAAGTACAAACAGAGTTGGTATGGGATTACGACCATAGATTTAAGGATGTTATGGATAGATTAACTTTCCAGATCCAAGATCAATAGCACAAAGAATGGTTTATTGTAGGGATTCTTCTGCACATTCATTGGCCATTGATCCAACAGAAGGTTATGTCACAGCCTGAGGAAATAGAGATTTCCATGAAACTGGAGTCATCTCCGGTGGGAGAGAGTGGCAGAATGATACAAGTTTAGATGAAGTTGGTTGCATTGACAATTCAATTGAAAGAAATGACGAAGGTAAAGAAGAAATGTGAGCAATTCCAGTGTAAAAAATGTAGGAATGAATGCTATCATAAGGACGAATGCCCAACCTTCTCACAATATTTGGAAACCAGAGCACCGAATCCAGTTTCAGTAGGAGGATACTATGAGATATGTAGGAAATGGGTCCATCACCCCACAGAGTGTCCACTACTACATAAGTACCATAGTATGAAAAAGAAGTTGTTTTTTAATTTTTGCAAATCTATAGGACACGAGGGGAAGGATTTTCACACGTTCGACTTGATTTGGGAGCACACATTCGATATATACATGATCCATGAAGAAAATGATGCAACAAAATTAGGGGTTCCACAATAAAACAATCAAAGAGGTTTCAATAAGGAGAATAGAGGAAAAAAATTTCGAGGCCGAGGTGGAGGGAATTTTGGAAGAGGAGGAAGATGATCGATTATATGTTAGAAATGTAACCAACCTGGACACTTGACACATGACTTCCATAATCCATGTACGATATGAACATATTTCATAGCACTGTATCATTCGACAGAAGAATGCCCCCAAATAGTTGTGAAGTGGCAAGCCAGAGGAAACCAAAACCTAAATCTAAATCAAAATGTGCAGATGATATCGGCCAAAAGATGCGATGAAGGGCTCAGAGTATTCATGGTTATGCATGGAGGAGCGAGAACATGGAATGATAGGACATATGAATGTAAGTAGATTGAATAATGGGTAATAAAGTGAGCAGGGCCCATACGATCCTTTGATCCTCTGCAAGAAAAAGAGACATATCATAGGGTAAGGACATAAGTACTTGGAACGGATTGGGGAGSATCAACATCTACGAAACCTCATGAGGAAGATCGTGCAATTCCATAGAASCYAGCGGRGAAGGTAAGTACACTAACATTAGTCTTGAGAAATTTTGTAGATCTAATCAAATATGAGGCTGCCATGAGTATATTATAAGACATGATTGATCACTGCATAAGAGGAAGGGAAACTCTAGCTACACAAAGGATGGTAAACCAGGTACTATGTAGGAAGTRAACCAATGAATAATTTTATTTCAATGCGCAGATTAGAGAGTATGATGTGGWTAATATTATTTTGGACTTAGGTTCTGACGTGAATKTGTTACCGAAGAAGACATGGGAATTGATGGGAAAACCCAAGTTGGTATGGTCTCTTGTTCAACTCATATTASAAAATCAACACAAAATAATCCAAATTGGTCGGTTGACAAGAGTACCTGTGAAAATAGATAAGGTGCRTAGCATGAGAGACTTTGAATTTATTGATATTGTGGATGACAGTCAACCATGTTAGTAAATCAGCATAAAATAGTCACGATTGATCGATTGATAGGAGTACCTATGAACATAGATGGGGTGCACAACACGACAAACTTTAAAGTTATTGATATTATGGATGACAATCAACCATATCCAACACTGATGGGAATGGAATGGACTTTTGATAACCAAGAGATCATCAACTTAAAGAGGAGGGAGATGATATTTGAAATTGGATATTTGAAAGTGATGACACCCTTGGACCCATAAAAAGGAAAAGGATACATAGAACCAACAAGAGGGAATGACCTTGACAATTTATACAACATGACTGCGCGGATGGAGGATTATGTCAAACCGACAACAAATGTTGCATTGAGTTGGCAAAGTTTCAGTTCATGTGTGTCAGATTCTGAAGTAGGCCTAGAGCATTGGAAACAGATAATTCATGAAGTGTCCACCAGACGATGTGTGTACATGAATCGATCTGTGCACTGGATTGGAACAAAGCTATGTAACCTTCCCATGTATGATATATTATCTCATATAAGAATGTTTGTAAAAACACTTTAATTGTAGGTGCCCGAAGAACAAAGGATGTTATAACTAGATGTGGTATTAAAAGAAACTCCATCCAGATGGTGGGATGCACACAGAGAGGGAATGAAAGACTGGCTACAATGTAGCATACTAATGCAAATAAGGTTTGGCACCGAGGGAGAAAATTGTGTAGAAATATAAAGGGGAGAGTGACCTAGTAGGTCATGTGGAACAATGCAGGGATTTGTGGCATCTAGTACCAGATACATATTGGACACACTGATTTATACATGCACATGGCACAATCCCGAAGAACTAGTACATAGAGTTGGAAATGCGCGGGGAGACAACAAGATGGGAAGAACTGATCCAAAGGTCCAATATCACCTTTACATTTGAGCATGAGTCTCTATACATAGATGTAGCACTAAAGGATATTCAGACAAAGATATTATCGGAAGAAGAAATGATGGAGGTGATACCAGTATGCAGCGAGAAAAGAAACAAGATAATTGTCTGTAAGCTACTGGAATGATATAATGTAGTCAAGGAATAATATTATGAAGAGGATCCTAGGAATGTACAGATATCTGAGATAGAAGGAGAATGAGACATAGAAGGTTCACATATTAAATCCACCGCATATACACAGTCAATACATACACAGAAGGTAAACATTTGGACAAAAAAGAATCCTAAGTTTGGGTAGATAGGGGACTATTGGAATGATGAGACAGTTGAAAATGTTGCAGATTTATCGCGAGAATACCAGGAGTTATTTCCAACAAATTTTTCAGAGATGAAAGGAATAGAAGGAGACTTGGGTGAGATGAAGATCCCACTAAAACCAGGAGCTAAGCCAGAGCGCCAGAGGCCTTACACAATAAATATGAGGTATAAGGAGAAGTGAAAAGATGAAATATATACGATGTTGGACGCATATATTATTGAACTAGTAGAAGAATCTAATTGCATCAATCTGATGGTGGTACAGGAAAATAATATAGGAGGAATAAGGATCTATGTAGATATAAGGAAGTTAAATGACACATGCTTACATGACCCATTTTCTACACCATTTACAAATGAGGTATTGGAGAACGTAGGAGGCTAGGAAATGTACTCTTTTATAGATGGATTCTTTGGGTACCATCATATAAGAATCGCACAAGAGGATCAACACAAGACCACTTTGCGATGGAATGTGGAAGTTATCAATACATGGTTATGCCCTTTGGATTGAATAATTTCCCTGTAGTATTTTCCAGGGTAGTAGTTGCATCCTTCAAGGAGTTCATCCATAAGTTCCTAGAAGTCTACTTGAATGATTGGACATTGTTCAGTCTACTGAAGGATCATATATAAGTTCTTATAATTATGTTGGATCATTGCAGACAATGTCATATTTCACTGAAGTCTATGCACTACATAAATTTTGGCATTATCTATTGGGGTCTCAATTTAATATCTATACAGACCATTCTGCATTAAAATACTTAGTCAACAAGACAATGTTCAGAGGGAGAATATGCAGGTGGATTTTTTTATTTCAGGAATATGACTTTCAAATCATAGTGAAACCAGGGAAGTTGAATGTAGGACTTGGTCATCTATCACACATATTGTCGCGGGAAGATGGAAGAAATTTAGATGATAGCTTCCTAGATGCACAATTATTTATAGTAAGGATGGTGGATGATTATTTCTATAACATTATACAGTTTCTAAACACATGCATGGCTCCATCTGAGATGATTGTAGCATAGAAGAAACAATTGGTAGTGAAAGCAACAAATTATCAGTTGATTGCAGGGAATTTATACAAGATGGTTGTAGATGGAATACTGAGACGTTGTGTGCTGGAGCACGAAAGTCCAATAATAATTGAAGAGGAGAATGATGGAATTGTTGTAGGACATTACGCAGGGTAGGCAATGACACATAATATTTTTGTGCAAGACTTTGGTAGCTAACAATTCACAAGGATGAAACGGAATAATGTCAATCATGCGATGTATGCCAATGCATGGGAAAGCCATCTAGGAGGGATAAAATGCCTTTTAATCCATAGGTTACTTTGCAAGAATTAGAGAAATGGTCCATAGACTTTGTGGGGCCAATCAACCCAAAAACAAGAAGATCGGGGGAAATGTATATCATTATTGTGACAAAGTATTTGACAATATGGGTCGAAGCAACCCTAGTTATAGACTGTATTGTGGAAATTATAGCATAGTTTCTATTCGAAAATGTAATCACAAGGTTTGGATGTCCGCGCATATTACTCAGTGATCAAGGGACACACTTTCTAAACAAGACAATTGTAGCATTAACTGAGGAATTGCATATTCATCACCAAAAGAGTACCCCATATCACCCTCAAGATAATGGAACCGTCAAAGATTTTAATAAGATCTTGGAGAATTCCTTAAAAAATATTTTCAATGTAGTGAGAGATGAATGGGACTTAAGAGTTCCTATAGTATTATGGGATTACAAGACTACAAGAAAGAAGTTGACAGGACATACCGCTTTGAGGTTGGTCTATGGGCAAGAAGAAATAATTCCAATGGAGTTTATTCTTCCTAGCTTGTGCATTGTAGAAATTACAGAGATATCAAGCAATGGCACAATAGAGGAGAGGTTGGAACAATTAGTACAACTTGAGGAGGATTGGTTTTTCATAGGATTCCATTGGCAAGTTTAGAAAGCTGGAGAGAAGGCCTCGCATGATCGACACATTAAACAAAAAAAGTTTCAAGTTGGAGATTTGGTACTACTCTATGATAGTAAGTATATGTAGCAAACGAGGAAATTTTGAATGCACTGGTTAGGACCCTATGTGATTCAACAACTAATAGAGACAAGTGTTTCTTGGTTGGAAACCTTGAATGGAGAGGCCTTGGAAATAATGGTGAATGGGAGTCGGATGAAACTCTATCAAGATGACTTATATACTGCGCAGTAATTTAGGTTTGTCTGGAACACATGTATTATAGTGGTTGTTATGGGAAAAAAAAACACTGCACCAAACTAAGAGATGAGATAGTTGGGAAATGACAAGACCGTTAAAATCATTAAAGCCCAAAAATTATGGTTACACAACGAGCGTGATAGGTCATAAAAGTGTCATATAAGTCTTAAATGGGAAATTCACCCAAAATCTTGACAGATTGGTAGTACGAGGGAAAAATCATCCAATGGATTTTTTAATCAAGATGCAATTATGCAAAAACTCAACAAACTCAATGACGAATGGGAAAAATTAGTTAAGGAAGGATGAAACAGGTATGGTCAGCACACAAGCACAAAAACATAATAAGATCGTTAAGTGTACATCATTCTTGCATACCAATGTGAGTGAAGGAGAACTAAGAGGAGAGAAMTAGAKAATAGAGTATAGCTACAACTTACACATAACATACACAGAGAAAGTGCATGAACCTGTCACCCAAGACGAAATGGGAAAGATCCGCTATAGATWCCATCGGTTCCCCCGGGATTAGTAAGGAAGAAAATATGCTTGGAAAGACTGCCAACATCAAGTTTGTGGATCATGACATTACCAATCAACGACCATTTATGGAGTTGGCTAGGKAAAATACTCATACGTCGAGAGCGTATTGGATACAGGAGATCGCATCATTGCTAATGTAAAATTTTACACATATTTAAACAGACTCAGCAACATGTTCGGGGGTTACGAATGCTTCATGAAAGTAAATGGAAAGGAATCCTATCAGGATCCCACTAAAAGAGAGGTTTCCCAAAAATTGGCTTCGTATCCATATTATTAAAGGTATCGATCTCTGTCAATAATCTGGCTTCATATTGATCTCAATAAATATTAGCGGATTATTGACAGAGAAGATTATTAAAGGAAGAGGAGGCTTAACAAAATTATTTCTCCTAGTAGAAGCAATGTTTTTTCCATGGGAAACATGACCCCCAATGTCGTCATCTGAACTTATCCCGATCTTAGGTGGGAAGATGCCATCAAGAGGGAGAAGGAAAAAACCCTAAAGATTATTTTGAAGAAGAATAAACGGATGCAAGAGAAGTCTAGAAAAATGTCCCAGGAAAAAGACGAGGCATAAAGCATGGCGAAGACGACCCAAGCTGCAATCCAAAAGTTTTATAAAGTAATTCAAGAAGTTCCCCTAGTAGTCAGAGAAACTATGGAGGAACAAGTGCAGACGATTGGTGAATTCATTAAGGGATTTCGATTACTGATAGAATATTTCAAGCTATGGAGAATACCAAGATCACCACAAAAGGTGCACAAAGGTAGAACGAAAATGACAACCACAACAATTGCTCACATCAAGAAGATTGAGGGTGAATGCGTGAAACTTTGTTAAGAGAACGTGTAGGTGTGGAAAAAGTTGATATAAGACCCATAGATAAAGGTTGTAGAGGCCAAGATAAGAAAGGCACGAGAACAGGAACAAAAAGCAGCAGAAAGGGTGGATACACTACCACCGGTAGCACGCATGTCATACATTCTAGATCAATGACAGGCACAGGTGGAAGTGGAGAAAATGAGGGATCAACAAAAGATCCTACAACAGATACTGGGACAACTGCAAGAAGAGGCAGTGTAGGTAATTGGATATTTGGATACAGTGCAGGGAAAGGTCAAGAAAGTAGCGATGGAAGAATAGGACAAACTGGAAAACTTCACCGTGCAAGGAGAAGAGGAGATAACAATGACATAGGTTTAAATCATCAAAGAGGTAGAGGGGGACAAGGTGGCCTCTCAAAACTTCATTTCGGCATGGAGGAGTAGGAAGCAGTCGTGAGTGGCTCGGGACGAGCCATAGGTGAGTGTTGGGTGCATGTTGGACAGGCAGTCTGGAAAGCATTTTTTGTAGTTTTTGAGGAAGAATCAGTGCATGGAGGAAAAAAGAGATCTAGAGAGCGTGCAACTGAGGCAAATCCAGTAGGAAAGTGCATAGAAGGAGGTGTTGGGTTATGAAAAAGGTACAAATATCCACCTTATTCCCACAGTTCATGATATAATCTTGATTGACTTTTCTGTTAATTAGGGATAAATAGGATAGAAAATGATTAATATGTCTTCTAGAGATATTATTGAAGTTATATTAAATATATTCTAAAATACGATTGGAATTGTTTGATTCTGTTACAGGAATGGATAAATATTGTCAAAACCGAGATAGCAAAGGAGATCTTGAAGATGCGTAAGATATTGGAGGTTGAGGACTTTTGGCGCAATTTTTTTTTGAAGATGATTGATTTTCTATATTGTAACTTTAAAATAGTAAAGAAATCTTGAGGATATCTCGATCCTCGGGATGGATTAATTTACCCAAATTATTGTAATATATAGAGGGTAATAGATCCTGAAAGGATAATAGAAGAATTGCATGCAAGTATTCAAACTCAGAATTGCTCTGCACAAGCAGTTTTTGTAAATGTTGTACCAGCTATGGAATCAATAAAAGATTTGAACGTTTTCACCATTTCTATATACTGAGTTTCTAGTATTATTGCTTATGAGGACCAAGGGCCCAATTTGAAGGAGTTACTATCTCAATCTGTAATCATATCAGTTTTGATTTCTGATTTGTGATTTAAATCTCCTTTGCAATAGTTAAAGATAGATGCACAAGTGTGTTAATGCTTTATTGTTATTTTCTTATAAAATATATATGTTTTGGTTTGAATTTTATTGATTTCTGTTCCAGATCTCATTTTTGTAGTTTATTGCTTGACAGTTCCTCTCATTTTCATATATGTGGTTCCTTTCAATTAAATTAGCATTTGTTGTTCCTCTCTGTTAAATTAGCGTTTGTTGTTCCTTTTTACTTAGTTAGCATTTGTTGTTCAATTACTATTCTTTCTCAATTTCTGGTATTCAGTTATTTCTTTCCAGCAAATTAGATAGTTATCAATAGATCATCTTGTTTTCATAGATTCAATTCTCGTTTCTTAATTAGATCAATTCATGCCTTTAATATCATATTCAATTCTTGTCTCTTAATTAGATCAATTCAGAAATTCAATTCATACCTTCAATTCATAAGCAATGTATATTAGATTTCAATTATGTTTAGTAAGATCTTATCTTTAGAAACTTAATAGATGTGTGAGGAACTTGATTGTTGATAAATTCATATTTGCTTTAATTACACGATTTTAGCCTCTACAAGCTATCTGCATAGACTTTGCTGATGTTCTTGAAATAGAAGACAAATCCTCGGGTTGATAAATTAATGTTAAACTAAGGTTGTTTTTAGGACATATTTAGAACCCAACAGGAGGAAAGTGTGCAAAAGGAATAAAGTGCACAGCTCAAAGAATAAAGTTATAAGAATAAAACAAGGAGATAAAGGATGATAGGAAAATGACAACTTGACATCCTAGAAATAAGAGAACAACAAAAAATAAACATGAAGGATAAAAGATAGAAGAAATGCATCGAAAAACCAGCTAATTGAGTTGGCCATGCATTGTAATGGGATATTTTTGGGATGAACATATTAGGGTTTTTATCCCTAGATTTTGATATAAATATCTAACGAGTTGGGAGATGAGGGGGTCGGTCAGTTTGAGTCAGTCGGTTAGTCAAGCTAAGTATTATCCTGATAAAGTTTGATTATGATAGACTAGTTTATGTTACAGTCAGTTTGATACTTAATCCAAAGTTATTGAATGTAACAATCAAAGGTTGCGAAGGATGAGAAAAGGAATGATAGATATATGTCACAGAATCCTGTGTTGTCTATGTTTCTTTGTTTGATTATGAAAACTATTTACATGCATTGTAGAATTTCTTTTTGCGTGAAGTGTGTATGAATAAGAAGAAAGATCTTGAAAAACCAAAACCCCCACCAAAAACTACCAAAGCCCATGGCTCAGTGCTTCCTGGGAGAAGCACTTTCATAGAAGACATCATTCGAAAAACTGAATCTCAAGCTTCGGTTGGACCTAGGAAAGGATATACCCAAATTCCTCAGGTAGCAGTTTCACCAACTGTAGCCCACACTGAGATTCATAGAAAAACTGAAGGGACTGAGCAAATCTTTCAAAGAACAGATATTCCACCCCTCAACCCTTTAGAAGAGGGAAATTCTCGTAATCTTAAGGAAGGAGAAGGAGAAACCAGTAGGGTTTCCAAGGCAGACCCATCACCACCCCATGATCCTAAATCTCCTGTAAAAGAAGAAGGCATAGCCGAAATCCCAGATAGAGGGAGTGCAATCAAATCCTCTAGGGATCAATTAATCAATCGACAGAATACCCAGGCAAAGAAATTCCTGAAGATTATTGGCAGATCTTCGACGAAATTGTGCAACCAAATCAACAATGACCCCATACCTCCATGTTGGAATATTCGATATTTGATCCAATCACCAATGCCCCCATGAAAGCAATCCCCCTATAGAACCTTCCAACCTTCCATGGATTGATCTTAGAAGACACGAATGCATTCTTATTCAAATTTGATGTCCTATGTAGGGGTTATGATTACACCTTTGAACCCCAAAAACTAAAGTTGTTCCCTTCCACTTTAAAAGGGGCATTTTTGCGATGGTTTATGTGATTGGGAGGTGGAAACATTAACTCATGGGATGAAATGAAACAATCCTTCTTGAAAAAATATTAGGATTATTGTAGGACCAGGGACGTAAAAGACAAAATCTTTCAAATGAATGTAAAAGAAAACAAGGTGTTAGAAGAATATGTTGAAAGCTTCCAATATAATTTACAAAGGTATCCTTATGGAACATTACTAGGTGAGGTGCTCAAAGCCACTTTGATAAAAGGAACGATAGATGAATGGGTAGAAACATTGAATTTAATGGGGAAGGGTGAAATTTATCAAGAAACTTATGACAACATCGTTCTATTGTGCATCAGGTGCTCACGAGGAAGTACATGGACCAGATCAAGAATGCGAACTTCCCTCACCATAAATAACAACATTACCAGTGGGGGTGTTATGCGAGATGAAGTTGGTAATCTCTTAGAAAATTTCAAAGCAGATATTCTGAGCACTTTGACTACACAATTGAATGTATTGCAGGCCAAACATAAACAAGCAGAAGCATAAAAGACTTTGGCCATATTTTAACATAGATGCAGAAAAAATCATGTTCCAAGGGAATGTCCTTTGGATGTGGTTTAGGTCTGTGCTATTCGTGCCAAGGATCATGCAACAAAACAATGGCCATCGCTCACTGGACTGAAAGTTGTCTTTAGAGAACCATAAGAGGAAACATAACCATTATATCTGATGGCTCAGCGTCATCAATGGTAGTCCCGCCCTCCAAGTACACTCTAGGACCCCTCTTCTTTATTTTATGGACAGTATAATCAGTAGCAAAATTCTGGTAATGCATGGCAGAATGAGTCATTTACTAATAAGAACTGGCA
>JASDQU010310218.1:57226-76784 GCA_032191745.1 Picea mariana
CAACTAGCTACTGTTAATCATGTCAGGAGTGTTGATGATATTGACAAGCCTACCAAGACAACTCGCTAGCCCAAATTCCCTTGCATGATTTATAAGGGTGACCACCATTTTAAGGATTTCCTTGGTCTTCCCAAGGTTTTATACGTGTGGTCTAAGGGTCCTCAACAACCCATGTTGCCAACTATTGCAGGTCATGCTGGTGACAACCCGTCAACAAGTAATCATCAGGTTGGAACTAAGAAAGGTAGAGTCAAGTTTCCTTGTAGGTTATGTAAAGGAAGTCATCAAACTTACCTTTTCCCTCGTATGGATGAGGCTTCATGTTTGTTGGACGAGATTGTTGTTTCCCAAAAAAAACTTCCAATTGGTTATCATAAGATTTCTACCGACCAACCATTGGTTGATAAAGTGGTTGATCTTATTCAATCGTTGGTTGATCCCACTCTTCCCTTAGAGAGTGAAGTTCAAGTGGTCGACATGATTCCATCATCAGTCGATCCCACTCTTCCCTTGAAGAGTGAAGTAGACACTGCTCAGTTTCTTCTTATCACTACATATAACTATGGACAAGAGGTAATTTCACCCGCCTCCACAGAACGCCCTCCAAGTATTGAGGTTATTTCCTTTGATTGGAATAGACTGATGACACCTCGCCTTCCTTCCTACTTGCCTTTCCAAATCATTGCATAGTTTTTTGATATAAATACATGTCACTCTATTGTAGAAGATGGTGCTTCTATTAGAATTTTATCCTCAAATGCTTGGCAAGCTCTAGGTTCCCCTAAACTTGTGTCCATTACTCGAAATCTATTGGCTTTTAACAGAAGAGCCAATGAAACTTTAGGGATCCTTTTTCAATTACCTATCACCTTAGGAGGCAAAACTGTGTATATTGATGTGATGGTATTCCAAGGTCCTTTGGGCTTTAATTTGATCCTCGGGAAATACTATGTTTATGCTATGAAATTTGTTGTGTCCACACTCTTTCGAGTGATGTATTTCCATGATAATGGAAACATTGTGACCATTGATCAAATTTCATTCATTGGCCTTCATATGACTTCCAAGCATTCGAATTCCCTGAACATTCCTTATATGCAAGTAATATCCACCCTACCACAAGTTAATTTTGTGGCAACATGTCCCATGCGTTCAAATGCTAACAAGAAGGAGCCTCTCATTGAGTACTCGAATTCTTTGGATTTAGATCCAACCATTGACATGGTAACTCCCTTGTTAGGGACCTTGGAGTCTGTTCTCCCCCATGTTGATCCGAGTGAGTCCCTTACCATGTATACCTTCCAAAGTATTGTTCTTATGCCTGATGAAGACCTCTCGAAAGCCATGGTAGCTAGTTATGAGCAGGGTTTATTTTCTAGTTTCAAGATCGTTAAAAAATGAAACCAACTATGAGCACGATTTATTTTCTAGTTTCAAACTCGTTAAAAAATGAAACCGTCTACAAGCATAGTTCCCATTTCTATGTCGAGCTCATTAGAAAATGAAACATAGAGCTACGAGCATAGTTATTTTCTTGTCTCAATCTCGTTAGAAAATGAAGTAGATGACTATGAGCATAGTTCCCATTTTTGTGTCAATCTCATTAAAAAATGAAACATAGGGTAACAAGCATAGTTCCTGTTTCTATGTCAAGCTCGTTAAAAAATGAAACAGATCCTCCTTCAATTGAGTTGAGTCCTTCACTAAATTTGGTCAATGTTGAGTCGAGTATTTCACTAGATCTCGTAGAAATTGATTCGAGTCTTTCTCTAGATCTCGTAAATTTTGAGTCGAATCTTGCACTAGATCTCGTAACTAAACCTTCATTTCATCTGCCTGTGTTAGTTGATCCTCTTTCTTCCTTTGGTGAAAATTTTCCTATTAGTAGCTCGGGGTCATTTTGGGTGTAGAAGAAGAGTTAGTGGAGAAAAATAATCTTTGGGGGCATGGCTCTAGCCTTTGGACATCATTCTAGAGTTAAGCTGCTAGATTTTTAAGCTAGGGGAAAAGTACCAACCACCCATGGTTATCACTTAAAAACTTTGGACATTACATTGGGAAGAAACTCATTGATGGGGTATTATACTGAGAACAATTTCATTTTTAGTTTCAATATCATGTAAATGAAACTAACCCAAGCACAATTTTTCTTTGTTTCAAGCTTGTGTAAAAAATAAACCTAACAAAAGCATAATTTTTCTCTGTTTCAAGCTTGTGTAAAAAATAAACCTACCCCAAGCATAGTTTTTCTCCCTTTCAAGCTTGCGTAAAAATGAAACCTACCCTGAGCACAATTTTCTTTCTGTGTCAAGCTTGTTAAAAAATTAAACAAACACTCTAAGCATAGTTTATTTTCTAGTTTCAAGCTTATGAAAAAATAAAAACTACCTCGATATTAGTCTTTGTTCTTTCTTTTGCTCATAAATACATGAGAATAGGTTACCGAGCTCAATATTTTTTCTTTCTCGTACTCGTAAATACATGAGAATAGGTTACCGATTATAATTTTATCACTTTTTTCAGACTCATAAAAGATATACAAAAACCAAACTCTTTGGAGTCTCCCTTAAGCTCTTTTCAGACTCTAAACATGAAAATATTGTCTCCTTTCACACTCATTAAAAGGATTTGAAAGGGAATATTTTGAGTGGTAGTTTACCACTTTTTCGACCTTGTAAGACTAATTATGAAAAATGAATACTCTAGTCAACCTCGACTAGAAGAGTTTTCCATTGTATTGTTTTTACTTTTTCAGGCTCGGGAGACTAAGTTTACAAAAAAAGTCACCCTTGGAGTCTCCTTTTAGTTATTTTCAGACTCTCTAAATGTGAAAAGACCGAGTTTACCTTCTTTGGGCTCATAAAATTATACATAGAAGGAAATATATGGGATATATGAGATCAAACCCCTCCTTCTTCAGGTTCATTAAACATATGATGAGGGACTCATCAAAGATGAGATATACCAAGCATCTGYTATCCTCMTCGAGCTCATTTAAAAAAAAAGAGGTACTCACCAACCATGGTGGGGGAAAAATTGAGGGAGGTGGGTTAATTTTTTGAATGWTTAATGTAAGCTGTCTATTTTTGCCCTTGAACATGGCACCTGTTTGCATCTCGTCTTACATTTGGGTAATCTACTTGTCTATGAGTCAAACTGATTCTATGTGTCATCATACTTTTTTGTTCTAGTAAAAAAGTGCTTTGATTAGCATCACATTATGTACTTGGTACTCGTCAATTCAATGATTCCAAGTCACTTGTCATGCCTCCAATGTTCAAGGGAAGTTCTAGCTTAATAAACCATTCTATAGAATATCATTCCTATGTTGGTCAATCCTCATTTGATCTATCATCTCATATAACTTTCCTATGTTAGTTTTGTGTCGATGATGGGGGATACATCAAGTCCCTCCTTCAACAAGTTCATTCCCTTCGAATTAAACACATTATCTAGGAATTAGACTTAGAAACCAGCTAGTACCTTGGGACCGGCATGCCCCAATGGCATGCTTCCTTGCTTTCAATAGTGGGTTTGCATCATTGACCTCTAATTGAATGATTCCATGAGTGTTCAACTTCATCTCATTGATTCACATTCGTTGGAATGTACTAGGGTACCTTGGGATTCATTGTCATCATGGGTGATTTCCCTTGCACTTGTTAAGAATATACATCAATGACCGATAATCAAGTGGTTTCTACCATGTTCGACATCAGTACATCTATTCTCATGGTTAGAATCATACCAAGTCAGGTTTGGGATGAAGACCCTGGGAATATTTTAGGTGCCTACTAGTGTTATGTTCTTAGCCTAGGTTGCGATGGAGAGTACATTATCACATATATCCACTTTTTATTGGTTCATGGATATGTTGTTGTAATATCGTAGCTGCACTATGTAATTTTTCTTGGATACGACCTAATTCAATTATGAAGGTATGGATCCACATTTTATATTTGGTGGCCATATCCTTATTCAGTGATTTAATGGATATGAAGTGTAGTGGTGTTGGCATCCCAATGATTTTCTTAACTTTTTATGTCAATTAAACGATCTATATAGCTGCCTAACTAGGGTCATGAATTCTTATCACTCTTCATGAGCAGTTTTCGAAACGACAGTTGTAAGTTAACACTTTTCCCTATTGTCTATTCATGCTTTGTTTTCATGATTCAAAGCATGAAAACTTGCAATTGTGATTACCATTATGTTTTAAAATTTCATTGAAGGCAAATTGTTCATTTAGTTTATTATGGAGTTTTGATTCCTTGCCATGAAGATGTTACTCTCTTTGTTTTGATCCTTTTAATTCCAAGCATGCTTAAGAGATTGATGGTTTTATGAGCAAAGGACCCCCATGATTTCATTTTTTGTATGGTTTTGGTTTGATTCTTGGCTACATTTCTTTTACAAAACTTTTGATTTTTCAATTTTTGACTTACCCAAAATTTGTGATCAAACCCATGATGCGTGCACTTATTTTTCGTTTTAATGCTTTGGTCCTAGATCGTACTGAATGCAAAGGTGGCATGAGATTTGCAGACTGCCATCATTTCTAAGGATGTCCTTGGGCTTCACAAACCTTCTTCGCATGTATTTCAATTAAACGTCCATCCCATCGTATGAGTCTTTACAACGTTCATTATTGGGCTCAGGGTTATGGCTCTGTTTTGTTTTCACAAAACCTCCCTCTATGTTGTGTTTGTTTGATTACCCTCCCATCCAGTATGGCTCCTGTCGTGAGAATTGAACCAAATGGTATCCAAACCCTACTCTTATACAACGATGCTAGAGGAGATTTGGAGAGAAGTGGCTGGCTCGTTTTCATTAGGAAGTTTCAGGGTTTCAATTTACAGGTTGCCCAAGAATTCGCTTTCTCCTTTGATGGTTGTAGAGAGAAAGTTGGTGATGTGCAACTGGAAGTTATTGAGGAGTTTCTGAGTCAAGCCACAGGGTTACTAGCAAGTGGTCAAAGATGGTTTAAAAATGCAAAAGTGGAAGAATTTCCTTGGACCCTGCTGTTTACATCTCAGAAAATAACAATCTATGATAAAGATATGTCCATTTCATTCCTAAAAGCTCAGTGGCACGATTTTTTCTCTGTGGTAAATTAATTTGTTACCTGTGAGGGACGTTTCGGGCTTGTATTTTTGTATCATTTACGTCTGTTTATGATTTTTATGGGTTTCCCCTTGAACATGTCATATTAATTACTGAGGAGTCTTTATAAAATGGGGAAAAGATACAAAAAACAACGGCCAGACTCTAGCCTTTTTCATCATGGCCTAGTTAAAATCCTACTCATAAATCAATTAGAATCACATAATGACAGCTGGGATTCATTCATAACCCGAAATGGCTATGGTAACCCTGATATGGGTGAGGTAGATAAACTCGTGGTAGAGGAAACCCTTGTCCACCTAACAGGATCTCTTTCACCTTCCTAGATTTGTGTCTCTTCCCCTAACATCGAACCCTTGATCAATCCAAAGGTCATTGAAAAGGCCTGTCAGTAGATTACACATCCAAACGACTACATTAAAAATGTAAAGAAACCTACAGGAAAGAGATCTAAACACAGTGTTGATATAAGTTTTAAGAACAAAAGGGTTGGGAGATTGATATCACAGAGTCTTCATAATAAGATGAATTCTCATGCAAACACGATCAGCATGATCAAGGTTAATGAGATTTTTGACTCTGAAATTGACAAATTCCTTGCAGAGGAAGACCCTTTGTCATTCGATCCACACCCTGATCGACTCTATAACTTTGTCGATAATTTACCTCCCTGTTTGAAAGACAATCCAGAGTTTCCTGGTGTCAAGCTTTGAAATGAATCTACTATCCATATGGAGGGCGCTCCAGTCCAAAATATTGTTTGTTCTAATGCAACTTCCACACAGTCAAAGTGTGAGGTCTGTTTATCATGGATTGATAGATATTATACTGATATCCCAATTCTACAGTCACAGGTTAAGGCTTTAAAAGATCAGGTCGATGTTTTAATGAGAGAAAACTTGAGGCTCGAGTCAGTTATTCAAGGCAAGGAAAAATGTATGAAGACCATAGGTCATGTGATATTTAAAAGTGTTGAGGCTGCTACAACCATCGTAAATTCCAAGGTTTCATGATACGATTTGATTTCATGGTTAGAGGTATGATCTCTTAAATTAATAGCATGTTTGTTAGATTATTTGGTTTGTTGAATAAACTATATTTCATTATTAAATTAGTCTATTTTATTCATTAAATAATATGATTTTTCATTTACTAAAATAACTAGCTACAGAATCGCAAGATTCTGTAGCCAGTTATGTTAATTCGAATTGTGTAAATTAATGACAGAAAACATATCTAAAATCTTTTTATTTTCCTTTTCTTTCAGGATATTCAGGGGTCCATGATTTCAAAATTGATCTGAGGAACTCTTAAGACCTTCCAGTCATATCTATGATGTATTTTGAATGAACATAAATGAACTGTTGTTACTTTTGGAGTATTTAGTAGGATCAGGGTGGTTGCATCCCCCTTTATTTTTGAAATAAATATTTGATCTCAGGAACATAAACAATTATCTTTCTTGAGGCCTTTATAAACCCATCATTTTTGTAATCAGAGGCATCTCGGCTTGGGGCTGGAGTATGGAAAATTACACACAGACTTGAATGGAATAGAATGCATATTACAACTTTAGCTTTTGTGTATGATGTTTTAGTTTAAGTTATGCTTATTTCGATGTGATAATAGATGGTGATTTCTTTTGTCTTCATTATTTATTATGAGTTGAAATAATTCATTATTACGTGCTATCCATAGGTCATGTTTCAGATACAATATAGGATGATCATCGATTCAATTCAAATTATTATCTCTAATTTTCTGTTGAATGTTTAAATACAAGTTCTTATAGTAAGATTTATCTCACTGTAGTTACTTGTAAATAATAAGATCACTGTGACTGTCTCCATTATACGTTCTGTTATCAAAACTCAGTTTCCAGCATATCGTTTCCCGTTTATTTGGAGCGATCTTAAGATTTGTTGCAGGTTTACTTCTCGGATAAGGTGGCTAGATATTCTCTATTGTATAGACGTTGGATGCATTAATAGGTTAGTCTGTTCTTTTATTTCATTTGCTTTCTTATTATAGAAGTTTTTATATATAGCATAATTTTAACTATCTATATCTTTATGTTTAATTAAGTAGTTTAATATTTGATTTTATGAATGCATACAAACAAGAAAACAAATCAAAAAACAAATATTATTTTCACTTTATTTATTACTTTCATCGAAAAGAACCATTAAACATTTGATTTTCTATGAGTTCAAATTAAAACTCATTATTTGTATATGTTGTATATATGAGAAATAGAACTATTATATAAATATTAATTAGATAAACTGCATATATATATTTAGATGTACATATATATTTCAATGATTATTATTTAGTAATTTATTGCATTTCTTTTAGTTATTTTTCGCTTCCCTTAGGACTTTAGATTGGAAAACAGAGCCATTAAACCCATCAGAGTGAATTAATCCAAATAGCTTGGGTTAATTAGACAACCCCGTACCGGATTCACTCTTCCAGTTGACAAGCGGTCAATTTCGCCCGTCAACAAATGGCGCTAGAAGGAGGGCCTGAATACTATTAATGGCATGAGGAGGTCGCAAGACTCCTCCCCCACCTACCCGCTCACTTATAGTAACAAGAATTCATTATGACGACAACATTGTCCCTCAAACAACAACCACATCAAACGATAATCCATGGATCACTGTTGAACTAGTAACTCCAAACCCCCTAGGGGCCGACGTACAAGAAATTGTTCGTCAATCCCTCATAAGGATGCACAGTGCCTTGGATTGTATCAGACAACCAGGTTGGCCTTTGAACCAACCATTATAATTCTCTGATATCAGGGAGCAACTTGAAGGTACTGATCTTACCCTAAACCCTACGGATCCAGATCACATCCTCACTCCTACAGCAGGAGGATCTGGTATTCCACCATCACCACTCCCTTCATCTCCTTCTTCTTCTGGAGAAGAATCATCAGACGAAGGCAGTTCTTCATCTCAGCCTTCGACACCACCCACACCTATGGCCAATCCAAACAATCTCACCAGACCTTGGCTCGATCAAGATGCAGTGGCCATACCTGGGCCCCAACATCCTTTGCCTAAACATCCAGAGAAATGGCTCCCTAAATTTGACCCAGATTCCAAGCAGATTGCAGAGGATCATATCAAAAAATTCATGCTATCCATTAGGCTCCGTAGTGTTGAAAATGAAGACATAGTATGCAGACTTTTTCCCTACACCTTTGAAGGCAATGCCTCTGCCTGGTACTTTGCCCAACAACCCCACACCATCGTGTCATGGGATAGATTCGAGTCCTGTTTCATTAAGAAATTCGGAGATGACAAATCTTCTGAAGTCCTGGTCATGGAACTCTCTAGTTTAAAGATGAACCCCAAAGAAAAGATAAAAGACTTTAATCAAAGGTTCCTAACATTAAAGAATCGAATCCCCACAGATTCGATGCCTGCCGAAAATCTTATTGTCGCATACTACACGAAAGCCTTACACCAAAACATAGCCATTTGGGTAAAAAGGTCTAAGAAAGCCACATTGTTAGAAGCCTTCGAAGAGGCGAGTCAAATTGAGAAAGATATTCTCAGCCTAAAAGACAATACCTGTAACGAGGCAGAGACTACTTCATCCTCCAAGAAGAAAATCGAAATCCTTCCTAGACCTCCCCAAAACAAAACTCAATCAGATAGTTTGGATCTAGAAATCTTACAGAAGGTTGTTCAAAAGTTGTCTAATCAAGTTATAGATTTGAGAAGATCAGCTGAAGAAGCTTCTTCAAGCAAAGAGCCTTACAAACCCCCTTTTAGAAATCCTTTTCCTACAAACTGACCTAACTCAAATTCTGAAGGCCTAAATCTAGAAAGCTTACAATTTTCTATACAAACGATTCTAGAGGCACATGATAACTTGATTCCTCCCGAGATTCCTGAAGACGTGGCTGAATAAGAGATAGTGGAAGAGGACGAATCCTCTCCCAACATTTTTGGGCATTTTTCGGATAGCTTTTTTCAAGCTAATTTCAAAACAGTGCATCCTTACAATACCAGGAGCAAGACATCAAATAAATCCTCTTCTGAAATCGGAACTAATGCACCTAAAAAATAGTCTAAATCAATTGAAAAGAAACAGAATTCAACAACCCCAAGTTTAGAGTATGATTTTATTGAGGATCTCAAAAAACTTATAGCTAACATTTTTGTTTATGAATTATTAAAATTCCCTTTTATTCTACAAAAGATGCTGCAGAATATTGCAGAAAACAACAAAAACAACAATCTGAACAACAATAAAGTTGCTGAAAATAGCCCCAAAACACCTCAAAAGGTCTCTGTCAAAATGACACCAGAGTCTTCTGATAAAAGAGACCTTGCTGTAAAAAGTGTAACAAATGTAGATAAACTAGTTCTAGGGGCTGTGACTAAAAAACAACAAACTTCTGCTATTAATACTCATAGAAATGTCCCACCCTTTTTGTTGACTTTTGAAATTTTCAATAGGAATGTACATAATTGTATGGTAGATTCAGGTGCATCGTCAAACGTAATGCCTTGGTCTTTCTGTCAAAAAATTAATGCTGAAGTTCAACCGTCCAGCCTAAAAATTATTCATCTTGATCGAACTAGTGTTAAAGTAATAGGTGAATTAAAAAATGTGCTTATCAAATTATCATCTAATCCCAAAGTCCATCAAGTTATTGATATTATTGTCGTTGATATCCCCGAAGTATATGGCTTGTTTTTAAGTAGATGTTGGTCCGAACAGCTACATGGTTATTTTGCAACAAATTGGTCTCACTTGTAGCTGCCCAAGAATGGAAAGCCTAACAAAATCAAGGTAAATTGTGAGAGTTATCTTAAGTTCATGGTAACCGATTTAAATGATCCTAATGAACCATTCACTGCTTTCGCCAATTCACCTGAAATATAGGGGATGGACACTTTTTTCGGTAATTTCATGGACACAACTTCTACCATTACTGATCCGGAACAATAGTCTGAAATTACAACATGCACACAGTCAACAACCTTCTCCCAGTGGTCACATGCACCTGGCGAAAATCAAATCTGGTCTCTTTACTTTGATGGATCTAAATCTAAGGAAGGAGCTGGTGTAGGGTGCGTGCTCACTGATCCAGCAGGTAACAAAACTTTGATCGCTTTCTAGTTAGAATTTGAGTGCACAAACAATACAGTTGAATACGAGGCACTCCTGCAAGGTCTCAGAAAAGCACTAGATTTGAGGATTCAGAATTTGACTGTTTTTGGTGATTCGGAAATTGTAATTAGACAGGTAAAAAATTCTATCCACTGTTTATCTCCACACCTGAAAAGATATCAGACTGAGGTATGGAATTTAATGAACAAATTTTCTGTGTTTAACATTAATTCTATTCCAAGATTGAATAATTCTGAGGTTGATTTGTTAGATAATGTCGCCTCAAAACTTTTTCCTGCAGAAGGCCATTCTCTGAATGCGTTTTCCGTCGATTTGTTGTCCAGACCATCCATCCCGGACAACATCACAAATTGGAGAGTCTTTGACGACGATCAACAGATCATCAGTTTTCTGCATATGGAAGAGACTTTCCAAGGAGCAGTTATCGATGAAGATACCCACGACGAAAACCTTCGCAATTTTATGGTAATACCAGATCCAAGATCCCCAGAGTCTACATCGGATATGGTAAAATCTATCCCAAAATCCGTGGTTAGATTAGAAAAATTTTATGTTCTTCACAATAAATTCATAAAATCAGTGAATTGTAAAACGAATAGTTCTTCCTTGACACATGAAAAAGTAAATTTAGGAACTAAAGATAACCCACAATGCATCAATTTGGGGTTGGGATGTTCTGAACAAGAAAAGATAGCATTTATTAAGTTGTTTAAGGAATTTAAAGATGTCTTTTCCTGGACATACGACGACCTAATTACTTTTGATCCTAACATCATACAACACATTATTCCCATGAAACCCCAGACCCAACCTTTTCAACAGAAGTTAAGAAAGATGCACCCAAAACTTGAACCAGCAGTCAAGAAAGAATTAAACAAACTTTTCAATGCTAAAATAATCTTCCCAGTAAGACATACACAGTCGGTCTCTAATCTTGTCATGTAAGGAAGAAGAGTAGTGAAATTCGACTATGAGTCGATTTTCGAAATTTAAATCGAGCGTCTGATAAAGACAACTACCCTGTTCTTCCCATGGAACAGATCCTTCAACAAGTATCTAGTTCTGAAAGATTATCGTTGCTGGATGGTTTTTCAGGGTATAACCAAGTCCTTATGTCTCCCCCAGACCAGCTCAAAACCACTTTCTGTACTTCAAGGGGTACCTACGCTTATAGGAATATGCCCTTTGGGCTCATAAATGCCGGCGCCACATTTCAGAGAGCGATTGATATCACTTTCCGCGGCTTAATCAATCAATCTATGGTAGTTTATCTAGATGATGTCTTTGTCTTCTCAAATAATAAAGGAGATCATCTAGCTCATCTAAGATCTATTCTACAGTGATGTCGTAAGTATGACATTTCTTTAAAGCCTAAAAATTTTGTCTTTGCAGTAGAACAAGGTAAGCTCCTCAGATTCATTGTATCAAATGAAGGGATGATTATTGACCCTGAAAGAACCCAAGTCATTTAAAAACTACCCCCTCCCTCTTCCAAAAAGTCCATGCAATCTTTCTTAGGTCAGATAAAATTTGTTAGTAGGTTCGTCCCCAACTTTTCAGAAATGGTCAGACCATTACAAAATTTAATAAAAAAATATGTACAGTACCATTGGGGACCTTTAGAAAGTTAGGCTTTTGACTCAATAAAAAAGGCTATAGGAGACGCTCCTTCTCTAATGAGCCTTGATTTTTCATGAGACTTCACTCTCTACACGTTTGCCTCTGATCGATCTTCTGTTGCCGTCCTAACCCAAAAGAATGATGAAAACAATGAAGTCCCAATTGCCTTTATGAGCTCATCCTTTAAGGGAGCAGAACTTAATTACCCAATAGTGGATCAGCAGGCTTATGCTATTTTTAAAGCAGTAAAACACTTTCGATCTTATCTACTGAAATCTAGGATGAAAATCATTGTCCCTTACCCTACTGTTAGAAATTTGTTAGTGCAGAAAGAAATGGGTGAAAAAGGGGCAAACTGGGTCACATTCTTACAAGAATACGACATAGAAATTACCCCAGCACAAATTGTTAGAGGCCAAGGTTTATGTAAATTGGTTGTTGATTCAACTATAGGACAACAAAATGAAACTGATATGTTAATTCAAGATCAACATAATCAAAATCAAATCTATTGTGCACAAAACCTTACACTTCCTTGGTATGACGACATCAAGTTTTATCTTATACACGGATCAACTCCCTGTCACCTTGATCCAAAAAATAGGAGAGCATTGAGATTAAAATATGATTCTTTTCAGCTGATAAATGGTATTTTTTTTGCCAAAATTTCGATGGAATACTCATGCGCTGTCTAGAAAAAGATGAAGCGGAAAAAGTCTTATTGGAATTACATGCAGGGGAAGCTGGTGGGCATTTCGGTGGAGACACCACTGCCCACAAAGTATTAAGAGCAGGTTATTACTAGCCTACTGTTTTCAAGGACGTCCATGCCTTATGTTGCAAATGTGTAATCTGTCAAAAGGCATCTGGATGAGTACATAAGTCAGCATTTCCGCTGCAACCAGTTTCAGTAGACTCCCCTTTTCAGCAATGGGGCCTTGATATTGTAGGCCCAATTAACCCTACATCCTCGTAGCAACATAAATACATCATAAAAACCATAGATTATTTCACAAGATGGTCCGAGGCTGCGCCATTAAAAGTTGTAAACACCAGCTAGGTAATATCCTTCTTGAATTCAAATATTATCACTTGTTTCGGTATTCTTGAATGCCTAGTATTTGATAATGCTTCCTGTTTTTCATCTCTCGGAATGAGTGATTTCGCTCTAGAAAAAGGAATAAAATTAAAATACTTTGCCAGCTATTAGCCTCAAGGCAATGGTTTGGCAGAATCAACTAATAAAAACTTGATCAAGATTATCAAGAGAACGGTCTCTGAAAACCACAAAAACTGGCATAATGCACTATTTAATGCAATATGGGCTGATTAGGTTAATTCCTAAAACAGTTGTTGGTAATTCCCCCTTTTTTCTTGTTTACTGCAGGGAAGTGATTCTTCCACCGCATGTCCTTCTTCCATCTCTGTAGTTATCACAGAAGGTGCAAGAAGAAAACTGTCCTCCCTTGGAAAGTTGGATTAACGCTTTGCTGAAGTTAGAGGAAGTAAGGGCTCAAGAAAAATGAAAATTGGATCAACATCAACGCATTGTTAAAAACTGGTTTGATTCCAATTCTTCCTCTGACAGAAATTTTGAGGTAGGCGATCTTTTCCTTAAGTGGGACAAACCTCATGAGGGGAAAGGAGAACATACTAAGTTTCAAAACCTGTGGTTGAGACCATTTTTAATTGCTAAAAAACTAGGTCCCAGTTCCTTTTGCCTACAGAATTTAGAGGGACAGCCAGACACCTTCCCGGTGAATGGCCAAGCTCTCAAAAATTATTTTACCTGATGACTCTCCCATACACCTTTTGTAAATATTTTCTGTTTTGGTTTCCTTGCTGTTTGTTTTTCTTTGTTGGTTTTTTTTTGTTTTCATTTCTGTTTATTGGTCTTTCTTTTTGAAACAAACATGCTTGCACCACGGGCTAGCTCAGACAAAGAAAACATAATACTTCCCCTTGAAAATAGCTGCTAAAGGTTGTCAGAACATTAATTGTTGTATTTCTCTGAAATTGTAGACTGGTTAAAGATGATTTTTTGTTTGAAAGGCATTTTCTCGGTTTCAATCTGCACTTGAAAGTATTCACGACCATATTTAAAAATCTTTTTACACTATCCCTATTCTTTAAGAGAGAAACTCAACGATGTCTCCCTGTTCTTGAAAATTAGTTTTATTAATGAACTATTTTTGGATCTTGATGAAGGACAGGACAAAATTTTTTAAGGTCTGTGATATATCAAGGTGTGTTAAAAACTGGAATTTTCAGCGTCACTGTTATAACCCTAAATTGCACTATCCCTACTTACCTAGCATCAGGCCTACTCATTGCCCTTCATTGCTAAAGCCATGATGAACAGACTCACCCCACTCTATTGAATATCTTTAAAAATATGCCAGAGAGCTGTGGGAAGTGTTTGTAAACCCGTCGGGACACTGAACAGGTCTGCTAGCAGCGGGTAAATACATGCATGACGCTAAGACAACTTCGTCGGGGTACTGAATAGGCCTGCTGGTAGCGAAGCAATGTCAGGTAAAAGAAAATTCGCAGATATGAATTTCGTTTTGGCCCTAAGGATCCTTCGTTCTGATCTAAAATTTCTTGACAGGATCCAGACGTCAGAGTGGGTTAATTGACATCCCTGTTGAGGCTATGAACGCCTGCTGGAAGCAGTGGCCTTGTCAACAGTATTGGAGACATTAACTTAAACGTCATGGCTTTCTTTTGCCAAGTTTGTCACCAGTTTTCATTTCTTTAAAAACAAAAGTTATCTGAAACTGGACTGTGTAATGATTATTTAAGTTGTTCAAATGACTTTTCAGTTGTTCTTCGATTTGAATTTTTTCAGATTTCTCTAACCTGAACTTGTTCGTATTACAGAGATAACTGCTTCTCCCAGCATGTCGCCATTGTTGGCAACCCAATGATTTTCTTAACTTTTTATGTCAATTAAACGATCTATATAGCTGCCTAACTAGGGTCATGAATTCTTATCACTCTTCATGAGCAGTTTTCGAAACGACAGTTGTAAGTTGTCTTTTTCCCCTATTGTCTATTCATGCTTTGTTTTCATGACTGAAAGCATGAAAACTTGCGACTGTGATTACCATTATGTTTTAAAATTTCATTGAAGGAAAATTGTTCATTTAGTTTATTATGGAGTTTTGATTCCTTGCCATGAAGATGTTACTCTCTTTGTTTTGATCCTTTTAATTCCAAGCATGCTTAAGAGATTGATGGTTTTATGAGAAAAGGACCCCCATGATTTGATTTTTTGTATGGTTTTGGTTTGATTCTTGGCTACGTTTCTTTTACAAAATTTTTGATTTTTCGATTTTTGACTTACCCAAAATTTGTGATCAAACCCATGATGTGTGCACTTATTTTCGTTTTAATGCTTTGGTCCTAGATCGTTTTGAATGCAAAGGTGGCATACGATTTGCAGACTGCCATCATTTCTAAGGATGGCCTTGGGATTCACAAACCTTCTTCGCATGTATTTCAATTAAATGTCCATCCCATCGTATGAGTCTTTATAGCGTTCGTTGTTGGGCTCGGGGTTATGGCTCTGTTTTTTTTTCACAAACCCTCCCTCTATGTTGTGTTTGTTTGATTACCCTCCCGTCTAGTATGGCTCTTGTCGTGAGAATTGAACCAAACAATATCCAAACCCTACTCTTATATGACGATGCCAGAGGAGATTTGGAGAGAAGTGGCTGGCTCGTTTTCATTAGGAAGTTTCAGGGTTTCAATTTACAGGTTGCCTAAGAATTCACTTTCTCCTTTGATGGCTGTAGAGCGAAAGTTGGTAATGTGCAACTGGAAGTTACTGAGGAGTTTCTAAGTCAAGCCACTGGGTTACTAGAAAGCGGTCAAATATGGTTTAAAAACACAAAAGTGGAAGAAGTTCCTTGGACCCTGCTATTTACATCTCGAAAAATAACAAGCTGTGATAAAGGTATGCCCATTTCATTCCTAAAATATCAGTGGCATGATTTGCTCGCTATGGTAAAGCAATTTGTTACCTTTGAGGGATGTTTCGGGCTTGTATTTTTGTATCATTTACATCTGCTTATGATTTTTATGGGTTTCCCTTTGAATATGTCGTATTACCTACTAAGGAGTCTTTATAAAATGGGGAAAAGATACAAAAAACAATGGTCAGACTCTCTCCTTTTTCATCACGGCCTAGTTAAAATCCTACTCATACATCAATTAGAATCACAGAATGACAGCTAGGATTCGTTCATAACTCAAAATGGCTATGGTAACTCTAATATGGGTGAGGTAGATAAACTCATGGTAGAGGAAACCCTTGTCCACCCAACGAGATATCTTTCACCTTCCCAGATTTGTGTCTCTTCCCCTAACATCGAACCCTTGATCGATCCAAAGGTCATTGAAAAGGCCTGTCAGTAGATTACACATCCAAATGACTATGTTAAAAATGTAAAGAAACCTACAGGAAAGAGATCTTAAAGCAGTATTGATATAAGTTTTAAGAGCAAAAGGGTTGGGAGATTGATATCGCAGAGTCTTCGTAATAAGACGAATTCTCATGCAAACATGATAATCATGATCGAGGTTAATGAGAGTTCTGACTCTGAAATCGACAAATTCCTTGCAGAGGAAGACCCTTTGTCATTCAAGCCACACCCTGATCGACCCTATAACTTTGTCGATAATTTACCTCCCTGTTTGAAAGACAATCCAGAGTTTTCTGGTGTCAAGCTTTGAAATGAATCTACTATCCGTATGGAGGGTGCTCCGGTCCACAATCTTGTTTGTTCTAATGCAACCACCACACAGTCAAAGTGTGAGGTATATCTATCATGGATTGATAGATATTATACCGATATCCCAATTCTACAGTCACAGGTTAAGGATTTAAAATATCAGGTCGATGTTTTAACAAGCAAAAACTTGAGGCTTGAGTCAATTATTCAAGGCAAGGAAAAATGTATGAAGACCACAGGTCATGTGATATTTAAAAACGTTGAGGCTGCTACAACCATTGTAAATTCCAAGGTTTCATGATACGATTTGATTTCATGGTTAGAGGTATGATCTTTTAAATTAATAACATGTTTGTTAGATTATTTGGTTTGTTGAATAAACTATATTTCATTATTAAATTAGTTTGTTTTATTCATTAAATAATATGAGACTTCATTTACTAAAATAACTAGCTACAGAATCACAAGATTCTGTAGCCAGTTATGTTAATTCGAATTGTGTAAATTAATGACAGAAAACATATATGAAATCTTTTTATTTTCCTTTTTTTTCAGGATATTCAGGGGTCCATGATTTCGAAATTGATCTGAGGCACTCTTAAGACCTTCCAGTCATATATATGATATATTTTGAATGAACAGAAATGAACTGTTGTTAGTTTTGGAGTATTTAGTAGGATCAGGGTGGTTGCAACCCCCTTTATTTTTGAAATAAATATTTGATCTCAGGACCAGAAACAATTATCTTTCCTGAGGCCTTTATAAACCCATAATTTTTGTAATCAGAGGCATCTCGGCCTGGGGCTGGAGTATGGACAATTACACATAGACTTGAATGGAACATAATGCATAGTACAACTTTAGCTTTTGTGTATGATGTTTTAGTTTAAGTTATGCTTATTTCAATGTGATAATAGATGGTGATTGCTTTTGTCTTCATTATTTATTATGAGTTGAAATAATTCATTATTACGTGCTGCCCATACGTCATGTTTCAGATACAATATAGGGTGATCATCGATTCAATTCAAATTATGAGATTTATCTCTAATTTTTTGTTGAATGTTTAAATACAAGTTCTAATAGTAATATTTATCTCACTGTAGTTACTTGTAAATCATAAGATCACTGTGACTGTCTCCATTATACGTTTTGTTATCAAAACTCAGTTTCCAACATATCGTTTCGCATTTATTTGGAGCGATCTTAAGATTCGTTGCATGTTTACTTCTCGGATAAGGTGGCTGGATATTCTCTATTGTATAGACGTTGGATGCATTAATAGGTTAGTCTGTTCTTTTATTTCATTTTCTTTCTTATTATAGAAGTTTTTATATTTAGCATAATTTTCACTATCTATATCTTTTTGTTTAATTAAGTAGTTTAATATTTGATTTTATGAATGCATACAAACAAGAAAACAAATCAAAAAACAAATAATATTTTCACTTTCTTTATTACTTTCATCGAAAATAACCATTAAACATTTGATTTTCTATGAGTTCAGATTAAAACTCATTATTTGTATATGTTGTATATATGATAAATATAACTATTATATAAATATTAATTAGATAAACTGCATATATATATTTAGATGTACATATATATTTCAGCGATTATTATTTAGTAATTTATTGCATTTCTTTTAGTTATTTTTTGCTTCCCTTAGGACTTTAGATTGGCCAACGGAGCCATTAAACCCGTCAGAGTGAATTAATCCAAACGACTTGGGTTAATTAGACAACCCTGGACCGGATTCACTCTTTCAGTTGACGAGCGGTCAATTTCTCCCATCAACAAGTGGTCGATGACCATGTTTTAATTCCATTTTGTACTGAGTATGGGTATTCCTACCTTGGAATGATTCATATATATGTTTTTTGAGTTTTTTTTGCAACTTCCATTAGGATCTCCTATTCCAGCACCCCTTGGCACACATAATTTTGTGAAGTGTTTTGGCCATAAATTTATCTTCCGATCTCACACTTTAGGGGGGATCTGTTACACACCAAATTTCCACACTACCAAGTTGCACACTTATGTATCATATTCTACTAAGTGTCACACTTATGTATCACTTATGCAGGTGTCAATTTTCCACATTCCTAAGTGTCACACTTATATTCTACTAAGTGTCGTAATTGAATGTCACAACTCTATCATCATGGGGAATTGTTGGTCATATTACCTAGACAAATTGGGGTAGAAAACCCATCACATGGAGGCCTAAATACATTTTATCACCATGTGGAAGTGTCTATCACATTCCCTAAAAAATTTGGCGAAGAAAACTCATCATTTGAAAGTCGAAATACCACTTTTTACCTTGAGTTTTAAGCCTTGTTTGAGCACTCACGCCCCACTGCCCATGTATGGGGAGAATTAACGCTCCCTAGTCCACTATGTGGGAGAATTAGTAACGCTCTATGGCCATTGTTTGGGAGTGTTATTATTGTTGAGCTAACTTACCTTTTTATTTCAGAAATTTTTAAGATACTCTTGAGCGATTATGGTCGAGGGATGAATCAGGAGCTCGGGTCCTCCATATTCCTCTATTTTGGGTACTAAATCCTAACCTAAGAAGTGAATATATCAACCATTCCCTTGATTTTCTATGGTGGTTAAGCCTCCCAATTTTCTATATAATAAAGACCATTCAAGGTCTTAAAGAGAGAAAGTATTGGGAGTATGAAACCTCTTTTATTGAGACATTCAAAGATAGTTCATAAGCATTATCATTACCATAATGCGGTGTACAAAAGGGGATGGAAAGGAGAATCTTGAAGGAAATCTTGCATCACATCAACATGGTAGTAAGTATCTAATGTTTCTTTCATTAATACAACTTGATATGTTTCCTCATTCTTGTCTTGCTCAAGTTAATGAGTGAATGTTTATACTTTTTAGCTTAG
>JASDQU010310218.1:96663-112863 GCA_032191745.1 Picea mariana
ACAAGGGGAATTAGGTGAAGCCTTGGGAGTGAAAGACTCTTCAACACTCTATGTTGAATCGATGATGGGGTCAATTTGCGGGGGTAGGAATTCATTTCTAACCATAAAACCTTTCCAAGTGTCCTCTATGTTAACCAAATGAAATTCGACCAATATGTGAATTAAGCCATGGTGAAACAAATTGGTCTTAGGGTTAGGGCTTGGTCATTGATAAAATTTTGACATTTTTTGCAGACTTCTAAGTAAGTAGAAGGGAAGATTTAAATTAAATCATTGGAACACCATAAGTAACCGTATGTGAAAATAGAAAACTAGGCCCTAACGACCTTCAAAAGTAATGAATTGCTTGATTATCAACAAAATACTGTTCCAATTGGTATTAAAAATATTTAAATGCATATCCTTTATGTGATATTGTGACTTCCTGGATGCCAACAGAGACCGCCATGGAATGTTGGTCACCCTCATGTTTTTAAACCACCTGTCACCTTTTTGGGATAAACCTATTGCCTTAGCGATGAATTCCTCCATGATATGTAACTGGACATCCCCAATTTTGGCTTCGGTGCCATCAAAAGTCTTGGAAAATTCCCTAGAAACTTATAATTTAAAACCATTGAATGACTGGATAAAATCCAACCAACCGACCTTGGCAAGCTTAACCGTCACGTCGTCATGGGACAACAAGGTTTGCGGGCCATTCATCTCTATCCTAACTACGAGAGACATAAAATCGAAGGAGGTAAACCAAAAGACACAGATATAGTTTTCATCAAAGGGAGAACTCTGTAACCACAACATACCAAACCCATAAACAATGAAAGAGGCTAAACGAACATACTTGACGATAAACAAACGCTTGAGGAATTGAGGACGCTCTACATTATTTCCCACTCCAAGTTTTGATTACCTCCAATAGAATAGAGTACAAAGAGGTTCGAAGCTAACAAACCCATGAAACCCTCGTGGCCTACCACGAGATACTAACCTGATTTTGATGACATTAACACCACGCAAGGTAATAATTCATGTGATAGTCGAAAGTCCAGTCCATGTTAAGTTAACATTGCTAACATCGTGTCATGATATGACAATGGTAGGTGGAAAAGTGTTAATGTCAAGACTATTTAGAGAGATAATGTTCTAAATGAAACCCCATATCATCCATATTAATCAATAGTTTTAATCAAGGTTTTAATTCAAGCCCAACATCCAAGTTCATAAGTTTGGTTAGATCAAAATCCAATCCTTTTAAAATTGATCCTAGTTTGAAGGAAGTCAAGACCTTCCATTAAACATATTTCAAGAATCTTCTTATTTAGACCTTAGATTGGTTAAATCAAACTTCTAATAATCTTTAACTTATGTAAAGGGATACAGTCACAAGAATTCGATCAACGATTTTCACGAAAGGAAGCTTCAATTTCATGCTTCACAGTGATGAAATTGAAGAGGGAAAATGATAAAAAATTTACCAAACATATTCTCATGACAATAATAAGAATTCAAACAAGACTGATTTACATTAACAATCACACCTTTGTACAAAATAAAATCAATCAATCTGATACATAAATAAATATGAAGGTAGTGAGTATAAGAAGTGATTTTGTATTTGAAATGAAAATGAAAAACAAGATGCTAGTTGGGAAGCCAACAAATGGTGACTCACTGGGTGAAGAAATTATCTCTGTTCTGGTGAAAACATCACATCATGAAGACTAAAAGCATTGGCTTGTCAGATATCCAAGTTTCCTCCAAGAATTTCTCATTTGGTATGTATAGTAATGATACTAGCCTTGGTTGCATATGATAAACTGGTGTAGCCACAATTCTTAAACTGAGGAGAAAAATTCTTTTAAGGATTGAGATCTGAAAGATGGTTTTCCCCATTAGTCATTAGATTTTATGAGTAGGAATTCGATACCACATTCATGGCCATTGCTGCCATCAGGCGTTCATAGCCTCGACAAGGTTTCCTTTTAACCCAATCAGATGCTTCTATCCCATATAGTAGTTATGAACACATGGCATATCAATCCTAGAATTTTTTGATTTTGATTCTTTTGGTATTTTAGGAAATAGTTGAAAATCACAGCTCTAGCTTGGTGACCAATTAACAACAATGTCATCCACAGAGGTCCAAGAAAGTGAGCAAGCTGGCTCGTGATGAGACCTCTTGTCCTCTAGTTTAGAAAGATGGAGGCCATTACCCTTGCTTTGTAACTAGAAATGGTAATGTCACTTACCTAGATTCTCCATGGTCGTAATGGACTGGCTCATGATGAGACCTTCCAATCCTCAGCTAGAAACTTTTACAATTTTACTTTGAAAACACAAGAGATCAAATCATGGTATTTCAAATTAATCTCTGAATAAGATAATTTCTAAAATATGGGGAAGTAGATCCAGAAAAGTTCCTTAATAACGAGGGATGGCAAAAGAAGCCTTAAGATCTACATGATTTTCAAGGGTTAGAACAATTTTCAGAAACAATCCTTTATAAGGAAAAGGGAAATAAAAATGCCAGCAACCAGATTTAAAATTTAACCATCAAGGATAAAGTATATTTTTTTATTTCAATACCATATTTGAACTCTCGCTGGTGACTTGGAAATCAATAGACAATGCAATATTTTAAACCAGATTCCTTCATGATGATCAGTTTTGAACAATAGAACAAAAAATCAAAAATACAGGTCAAGGCAAGAATTAAATTTCACTCAAAGAAAAGGAAAAACACACCACAAACTAGATATTTACAAACTAACTTTTTACAGGTAGATTACGAAACATAATTTTTGAGGGCCCGACCATTTACTGGAAAAGTATCTGGCTGTCCCTCCAGGGTTTGGAGACGAAAAGAACTAGGACCGAGTTTTTCTTTAACAATAAACTGTCCTAGTCACATATTTTGAAACTTGGTGTGTTCCCCTTTATCCTCATGTGCCTTATCCCACCTATGAACCAAGTCTCATATGTTGAAGTTTCTATCAAAGGATGAAATCTCATCAAACCAACGTTTAACAATTTGTTGATGCTAATCTAATTTAAGTTTAGACTGTGTTCTGGTCTCTTCAAGTTTAAGTAAAGTGTTAATTCGACTTTCTAGGGTGGGGAATTCTTCCTCCTGAACCTTTTGAGATAACTAAAGTGATGGTAACAAGACATTGGGAGGAAGGATAGCTTCTCTTCCATACACAAGGAAGAAAGGGGAGTTATCGATGGCTGCTTTAGGGGTGACCCTGTCAGCCCATAGTGCATTAAGTAAGGCCGTGTGCCAATTTTTGTGATTGTTTGATACTGTTCTTTTTAAGATTTTGATTAAAGTTTTATTCATTGATTCAACAAGACCATTTCCTTGGGGGTAATAGATGGCAGAATAATTTAACTTGATTCCTTTTTATAAAGCATAAAAATTCATGTCCAATGAGGAAAAATAAGAAGCATTGTCAAAAACTAGACATTCTGGTATACCAAAATGTGCAATGATATGAGTTTCTAGGAACAAAATCACCTGATTAGTGTTGAACACTCTTAAAGGCATGGCTTCAGACCACTTGGTAAAGTATTCTGTTTCTGTGAGAATGTACTTATGTTGATGTGAGGAGGCTGGGTTGATCGCCCCTATGATATCCAGACCCCATTGCTGGAATGGTGCATCGATTGTAACAGGCTACAAAGGGAAAACGACTTTCTTCACTCGTCCTGCAACCTTTTGACATATTGTGCATTTGTGAGCTATGACATGGGAATATTTAAACAATGTGGACCAATAGTACCTATCTTTAAGGACTTTGTGAGCAGTTGTTTCACCACCAAAGTGACCTCTTGCATCACCAAAATGCAATTCAACCAATACTTTTTCATATTCTTCCTGTTCCAAGTAGCGTAACAATAGACCATCAATTTTTTTTCTAAAAAATAAATCATTAATTAATTGAAAAGGTGCAGATTTGAGCCTTAGTGCTATTCTCTTTTTGGGGTCAAGATGTTGTGGAGTAGTTCCACGTATCAAGTAAAACTTAATATCATTATACCAGTAATTTGGCACAGTTTGCGTACAAAATATTTGTGTTTCTTCAGACAATGTCTCATTCGGTAAGATGGGTTCATTATCAGATGGATTAAATGAATCAACCACTAATTTACAAAGACCTTGACCTCTAAAAATTTGGGCTGGTTTAATCTCGAGATCTTATTCTTGAAGAGAGCTCATCCAGTGAGCCCTCTTCTCCCCAATATATTTTTGAACTAATAAATTTCTTACTGCAGGGTACGTGGAAATGACTTTAGTTCTAGATGTCAAAAGATAAGGTCTAAATTGTTTTACCGCTTTAAAAACAAAAAAATGTTGCTGGCTGACTGCAGTAAAATAATTTTTTCTCCTTTAAAATCAGAACTCATGAATGAGATGGGAATTTCATTATTATCATTATTGTTTTGGGTGAATACTGCAACATATGATCTATCTGATGCAAAAGTATATAGGGTAAAGTCTTTGGTAAAATCAGGACTCATCAAGGATGGAGATTCTATTATAGCTTGTATGATGGAAATAAAGGCCTAGTTTTCCTACTATCCCCATTTAAAAACATAATCCTTTTTGATCATATTTTGCAAGGGTCTAACCATCTCAGAAAAACTAGGCACAAAATGTCTGACAAAATTTATTTTACCAAGAAAACATTGCACATCGTTTTTGGATGATGGAGGAGAAATATTGGCTATGGATTGTGTTCGTTAAGGATCTATCATCCTTCCATTTTTTGATACTATAAAACCAAGTAACTTTCCTTTAAAAACAACAAAAAATGATTTCTTGGGGTTTAACGAAATTCCATATTTCGACAACGTTCTAATACACTCTTAAGGTGAGATAAATAATCTTTTTTATATTTTGAGAAGATGGTAGCATCATCCAGATAAACAACCACTGAATGAATTATAATCCCACATAAAGTGATATCCATGGCCCTTTGGAAAGTGGCCCCATCATTAATTATTCTGAAAGGCATTTTATGATAAGCATAAGTGCCCCAAGGGGTCCATAATGTAGTTTTAAGCTGATATGATGGGGACATCAGGACCTGGTTTTATCCCAAAAAACCATCCAATAAGGATAGTACTTCAAAACTAGATACCTGTTGTAATATTTGTTCCATGGGAGGAACATGGTAATTATCCTTATCAGAGGCTAGGTTTAAGTTGCGAAAATTGACACAAAGTCGTATTTCCCCATTCTTCTTCCTTACCGGGACTAAGTTGGACACCCATTGGGTTTGTCGAATATTAAATATGATCTTAGTTGTTAATAGCTTATTCAATTCCTTTTTTACTGTGGGATCTAACTTTGGGTGCATATTTCTTAGGTTTTGTTGAAATGGTTGGGCTTGAGGCTTCATGGGGATTACATGTTGTATTATGTTTTGATCGAATGTTTTTAGATCATCGTAAGTCCAAGCAAATACATCTTTAAATTCTTTGAAAAGTTTAATAAATGCTGTTTTTTCCTGTTGTGTGCATGTTGATGGGTCCTAAATCCCTTTAGTTCAACAACAAGAATCAAAACATCCACCGAGGCCCAATTAGACTCTGTAGCATTTAATCGTGGAATGGTTCTCCAGATCTCGCGATTCAACCAATTAATCGATGGGATTTACGTTTTCTTGCGAAGGCGTCTCCTTCAGTTTGGACTTTCTCTTTTTGTATTTTCTCATAGGTGTGACCGAAGTAAGATTGTAAGATGGTATAAACCAACTTGGAAACAAAATAGAATTAAGTTTAACTACTGGAGAAGAGGCTGAGCTTGGGATAACCCGCTACTCAAGAATGCAGATGACAATTCTATACCACAGGCCTAGTAATAATACGTTAACCATGTGAGCATCCAATTACTGTCTGAGATACTAATTATCGGAAAGAAAACACATATGCGATAAAACAAAGGCAAGAAGAATAATCCACCTACTTTAATCATCCATCACATGATAACAAAACGATTCATCTTCATCATTAAAGTAAATAACAACAAAATATTGCACCAGATAACTTGACAATAGATTAAATATCTCTTAATCATTACAACATCATTCATGAAACAAGATAGTAAATAGTTCTTCTCCACGTCCAATCACACATGCATTTGATGAAAATAACTTTTTCTTTGGTCCATAAGGACTTCTCTATTAACAGTAGCTCAGAAATAATTCTTGACCAAACCAAAACAGAAGAGTTTCTTGAAACAACCATCGACCCTTAACTAATTGGTCGATGCTCTTATTTATAATGTAAAATTAACTGAAAATAACAACTAAGTGTAGTTTAAACAAAACAAAACTAGCCACATAGCGTTCTCTCCTAACAATTTTCCAACAGTCATCTCAAGATATCCCTTCTAAAGGGTGACTTTTCTCATACTCCAACCAACTGATAAACAACTCCTCATAGGTTTGGTCCCATGGAAATCTGTTCTATTCCATTGGAGCTGCGTAAATTCTTTTGACCTCCACTGCATGCACCCGATACTTCACCAGACTGGTGTTTAACTGCTGTAGCACAATCCGCACTCTAATCAGATGTTCCATAAATCGTTGTACTTGTCCTAGCGATGTGTCGATCACCTTCGCTAGGTCTTCAACCCATAATGAATCTTGCTTGGTATGTGATTCGACTATGTCGCACAAGTCGACAAAGTCATCGAGGGTGCCGAACTCTAGGAGTCCTATATCTTTCATTGCTTTGTTGATTTTATCCCAATGTTTCTCGCATTTGGCCCACTACTCTTGAATTTCCTGGTGTGGTTCTTGAGACATCTTAGCTCAGTACTCGACTGATCGCTTCATGCGATCAAGACTGCTTTTGCCGAACATCTGTATGCCATGTTCTTCTTTATATCGGCCTTGTTGGACTGCCTCAATGTATTCGATTCTCTCTACGACTTGCTGCACTATTTCATACCACCACTCCATATCCTTTCACATTGCGAGTTCCGTGAGAGTGTCTTTCTGGAGCTCAACTATCTTCGCAGAATAAATGTGTTGCTCATGTGTGAAATTTTTGTAAGCCTCTTCAAACTCGCTTCTCAGGTACACCACAGTATGAGTGGTGGTCTGATAGTATTCATCTAGGTGGTGCACATGTTCTAGTTCCTTTAGGGCAATGTCTAGCTCCTTTTCATCTCATTTGGCTCTGTCCCAGGTGGCTTCCGAGATCGCCATCCCCATGCTGAGGAGTTTCGATGTTCGAGAATTTTCTGTGTTTATCAAATTCTCCTCTGTAGTGATGAGGATGGAGCAATCCAATGTGATCCTCCTTTTCTTTGTGGTTCTTTGGATGATGGCCTTCGTCTTTCGATCGTAGGAGATTGCATAAATATTGGCTACCTCATCGACAGTTTCAGTAATCTGTTGATCACCCCATGTGAGTGTGTTTCCTATATGTTCGGTGGTGTATATCTATTCAAGGTCAGGTTCTTGAACTTCCTCGTTGTGCTTCGAGGGCCCAGACTCTGTCTGTAGCTTGTTAGGGATCTGAGTGTCGAGCAGAATAAAGAAGTTGGGAAAATACTCAATACTTAATTGTTCAGTGGCCATTGAAATGCCGATTTTCTTTTGCGGGGATTCTTCCTTTGTCTCATCCGGTTCTGACTTGTCCTTCAGATTGTCTGCTCGGGTTTCTGATGCATCGAGCCTATTGGTGTCAGGAACACTTTCGATTTTTATTTCCTTTTGTGGGACCTCCTGGGTTTGGACCCTGGGATCAGGAGAAGAAATCTTCTCATGTCCCTTTTCTTCTTGGACAATTACAGGGGTCCCCAGAGATGCCTCTAGGCTCTCATCATCACTATATATATTTATAAAATTTCTCAAAGGATTAGGCATGCTTGTTTCTACTAATACCTGACCTATCTGTGGTTGTTTCGTCACACTTGCCGATGATCCAGCCGGTGGCATTGTGGATTCAGGGTCATCTGACCCGTTGATGTTACCAAGGTTCATGAAATCAAGGTTGCTTAGCTCTGCCAGGATTTCTTCCGGGCTATCGATCGGAAGCCTTGGCATCCTGACAAGGTCCAGGTTATCCTGCATCCGATTCATCATCTACTGAGCCTATTGATACATGGGTGCCCCTCTCTCCTGCGCATCCTGAGACTTGGGGAAATTTCTATCCTGTATCGGGATCACTTGGGAAAACTCTGTTGTTTTGGTGGCTTCCTGAGGAACTTCCACCGCTTCGACTGATTCAGATGCTATCCTTTCTTCTCTGGCCCTGAGGACCTCTTGATACTATTGTTCTAGGACTGTTTCTTTCTCACCCCAACTCATTGCCTTGAACTTGGTTGCCTTAGGTTCAGCCAACCTTACCACCACCTCATCCCAATTTTGAGCATTTTCGATGAAAATCTCATCTTCAAACCTGTCATGGGCATATGACCAGCAGGACGATACTTGTGATGCATGCTTCAGGACCAGGCCCTTTGGGTCATGCTTGTGAAAATGACTAGTCTAGAATCAAAACTCCAATTGGCTTAATCCTTCTTGCTTGGCCTATATGATGTTCTTTACCATGTAGAAACCAATATGAAATCCACAGGGTATGAATTCCCGCTTCTTATCTTTTACCAAAGTAGCATTGTAACCTTGCAAGATGGTCTGATAGAATATTTCCCCTACCACTAGTCGATTGGGGACATATCTAGGAAAAATATGGGGTGCTCCAGTGGCACTGAAAACCTTGATGTAGGTATGACACTCATCCAAATACCAGTGGCCAACTTTCTATACAATCCTTTTGGCTGCATCCGACAGCCTTGGGCACTCTTTCTTGAACAACAAAAAATAAATTCGTACGATAAACTGATCTCAGATGAGAGTGTAGGATTTCTTGTAAATGTTCTCCCACAAGATGTCGAAATACACATGGACTAGGAGCTCTAATGTGTGCCAGCTCAAGTTCATTCTGACAAAGACATTTCTAGCACAAATAATGCCCAATAGATAAGAAGCCATATAGAAGGATGGGGTTTCTCCCTCTTTTGGTGTTTGAGACTATCGTATGCAAGTGCTCAGCTGTTTGAAGATGATGGAACCCCAGTTAAAACCTATTCTGGAAATGGCTACCATATAAGCTAGAGGCATCCAAGCCTTTGAAAACCTAGAGCAGTCTTTCTCCCCCTGCAATTGACAGAGGAGAGCCATTAGATAGATGCATGACTCCCTCAAGTTAGCTGTCGGGTACCAACCAGAGGTCCGATTGGTGAACCTTTTATCCTCTCTCCACCATGACACCATCACCTTGCTGGTGTCATGTTTCTCATAGAATATTAAAACAAAATCGGTGTTTAGTTTTTCTTCCGATTCTCTGAGCTTGTAGTAATTCTGCACTTCCACTAGGAGGAAAACCCTGACACATCCACCACTGTCATCATTAATAAAAAATATTTGTGTGTCAGTGTGATCGATAATCCATTTTAGGAGTTCTATGCAGGGGAATACCAGAGTCCTGCTCGCCACCATGTGTAGATATGCCTTTCAAATATTCGAGAGGACGTCATTTTCGAGTCTCCTTGTATCGAGATCGCTGTGTGGGGAATATTCGGGGAATTAATCCCACTTGATTTTCTTGAAAAGTTCTTCCCAACGTGGGAATACTATTTTGGTCCCAATGTTCGCCTCTATGTCTCCAAAGGCTAGAGGCTGAATGAAAGCCTTCTTGGTGGCTGTTTTGATGACGGGCACCAGATTTGGAGTGAATTCCAATTGTCTTGCAACCGCTAGGGAGGAACCTTCTCCCACCTTTGGTTCCTATAGATTTAGCACTCTTGGATATTTCCCGGTGGTAGGTTTCTTCGGAGGCATTGTTCCTGCAACCAAAAATGATGTTTAGGCATGTGTACATAGTAACATTGGATAAAATGTAAGAAATGAAGCATAAAACATCCATAGACCAGTACATACCTGTAATTCTTACTAAACCTATTGTTTAATACTCACTGGGCCTTGGAAGCTTTCCCCAGATTGCTCGTCTTGCTCCTATGGATGTTTTGAATTGCCTTGCGCACAGAATAATCTTGTTTACAATAATTCGAAGGATTTAACGGGGAAGATCCTACCAATCGCATAACCAATTAATTCGAGTGATGGGTGAAATTAAAAACAAACTACTGCTGAATCTATGCAAATAAATTCTACATGAGTTGATGACAGGGCATAGAGGGTGATGCACTGTATTGACACATTCAAACAGTCCTTTTGATTCACACATGAATTAACAACTAATGTGGGATTTTGGAATTAATTAGTTCTTTAAATGCTTCGGATCCATCATATCTTAGAGCTAAAACGTCCCATCGCGTTTCTTTCTTAGTGGGAAGATCGGGAATCAACGATATCCTTATGTATGTTCTCGTTGACATCCTCTAGATAACACCTCCGACGCTGATTGATTTTGTCGTACGATGCTAACATGGAAAAACTGGTTTGGGGTATGACACAATGAAGACCGATGACTTAACTCACAAATATTAATAGGAGTCAAAACTCTCTTTCAATTTCGCATTCCTAAACTAAGCCTGGGGATCAACGATGCTGAAAATATATTGGGGGTCAGCGATCGGGGAAAACCCTATCACTTACTTTCCTTTGGGTTAGTTCCTTCGAAAATTCTTGATGCCAAAATATTTTGGGAATCGGGAATCGGGAAAAAATTTTTAGCATCGTCCAAAAGTTCCTCGCGGTTTGATTTTCTCCGACTCCGATGAGCACGTCGGGTATTGGCTATCAGTGATAACATTTCTTTCTTTTGAAGTACTTACTCGTTTCTCCTTTTTTCGATGCCGAAAGGGATCGACAATGGAGGATATCCACATTGATGATTGTCACGAAAGAAGACTCCTGTCTGCCGATGCCAAATTTCTTAAGTGCGCCGGGTGAAGTGCTTTGGCTATCTGATTCCTTATTTAAATGTAAATCTTTTAAGTCGAGGATTTTCATAGTTTCAAGAAAAATTTTCAAAGACTTAACGAGACTAAAAAATGGTAAGAAAATGCAACATTTTCCAAAATGGAGACGAATTAGAAAATGCAAAGTGATCAAGTGGTACCCAAAAAGTAAAATTGGACATAGACTTTTAGGGTGTGTTGAGTGCTCAAAAGTACATCCTTTGCCCAAATTAATGTTCTGAGGCTAATCATGTGTCCCTAAGTTTATAGTTTCATATTGCAGCGAGGAACTATTCATTTTACAATTAACTACTCCCTTAAATTTGTCATGTAAATCATAAAATTTTTCTAATATGATGACAGATTAGGGATAAAATTTACCATATTAGATGAACATTCATCTAATTGTGGATCAGATATTACCATAAAATCACAGAGACTTTCATCATGAGTGTTTTTAGCGATTACAACACCTTGGAAAGTGTCTTCCATATGCATAAAATTTATGATCTGTTGATTATCGTCAAACACCCTCCAATTGGTGATATTATCTGGAATTGACAGCCTGAATATCAATTCAATATAAAATGAATTAGGAGAGAAACCTTCAGTAGACAATAATTTTGATGCTACATTTTCCAACAAATCTGGTTCAAAATTACTAGATCTAGGAATAGAACTTATATTAAAGGCAAGACATCTATTAATCAAGTTCCATACCTCGGTCTGGAAGTTTTTTAGATAAAAATATACATAGTGAATGGAATTTTTTACCTGGTTGACCACAATTTTAGAATCACCGAATACAACTAGGCATTGGATGTCAAGGTCAATGGCTTTCTTGAGTCCCTACAAGAGAACTTCATATTCTATAATATTATTTGTGCAATCAAATTCTAATATACAAGCAATGAATTCCTTGTTACCTTTGGGATCTATCAATAAACAATTGACACTGGCTCCTTCATGTGGTTTAGACCCATCAAAGTACAAAGACCAAATTCCACCATTCTCACAACTATTTACAATATTCACAGCATGGTCTGGGGCCATTACTTGAGTGCAGACTGATATTTTAGATTTTCGATCAGTGTCTGAAATAGTAGATATTTCAGAAACAAAGTTCCCAAAAAAGTTATTCGTACTTTGATATTCTAATGCATTCACACTTAGGACAAAAGGTTTGTTTGGATCATTCAGATCTATAACTGTATATTTCAGATAACATTCCCTGTTGACCCTAAGTTTTTTTGGATGACCATTGAGTGGAAACCACAAGTGAGACCAATATGTAGAAAAATAACCATGAAGTTGTTCATACCAATCCCTGCTGAGGAACATACCATACACTTATGGAATATCTTCTACTACAATGTCGATCACCCGATGTACTTTCAGATTGGATGATAACCTAATCAAAACATATTTAAGCTCTTCAACCACAATAAATTTAGTTCTATCTAGCTGACTGATTTTCATATCAGATGGCTTAACCTCATCATTGATTTTTTGACAAACTGACAAAGGCATCACATTTGACAAAGCTCCAGAGTCCCCTATGCAATTATGCACGTTTCTATGAAAGATTTCAAATGTCAATAGAAACAGTGGCACACTAGCCGTCTTTCGTGGTGTGAGAGAAGCATTTGGGGGCTGTTGATTTTTATCTGCAGTGTCTGATGGTATTTTATCCATATTTGCTATGATTTTATCTGGAACATCCTTCTTTTTATTGTTGTTTTTAGATACACTTTTGTTTAAAACATCCTTCTTCTTGTTACTACTAATTTCAACTGTGCTTTTGTCTAGAGAATCTTTATTTTTATTGTTATTGTTTTCAACTATGCTTTGTACATTTTCCATTGGATGCAGGGAAACTTAAGCAACTCATAGATTGAAATATTTTCTTTTAACCTCTTGAAATCCTCAATAGGGTCGTATTCTATATCAGAGAAAGAAAAACTCTTTGATGTTTCAACTTCTTTCATTTGTTTTGATGTTGCATTTTTGTTTATATCAAGTGCAGATTTGTTTTGGTATTTAGGCTGATTTTTACTACGAGTATTATAAGGATGCTGATTATTATGTATGGTTTCAAAGTTGGCTTGAAAAATGTTGTCTGGAAAATGTTCGAAAGATGGAGGGGATGAATCTTCTTCATTAGGTGTTCCCTCGTCCTCATTTTCTACATCATTTTGATGTTTAGGTGGGACATCAAAAGTATTATCAGCTCTGGTTAATAAGGATTTCATAGCATGGTATAACCCTTCTAAACTCAAACCTTCAACTAATGGGGTTGACCTATTGGGTGGATTTGTAAGCAGTCTTCTAAAAGGTGGTGGATAAGTTCCTTTACTAGAGGATCCTTCCTCTGCAACTCTTTTCAAATCTACAACTTGGTTGGATAACTTTTGAAAGGCTTTTTGCAAACTTTCCATATCTATGGGTTCTTGATCTTTCTTATTTGAGGGTTGTTTGGTAAGAATTTCTATCTTCTTCTTGGAAGAAGAAGTTGATTCAGTTTCAGGATTTGCGTTATCCTTCAAGATGAGCATGTCCTTTTCAAAGAGAACTACTTCTTCAAAATCTTCTAACAAAGTATTCTTTTTGTACCTTTTAACCCACATGGTTGTAGTATGATGTAAGGCTTTAGCATAATAAGCAACAATCAGATTTTATGCAGGAATAAAATCGACAGGGATTTTTTTTTGAGTGTAAGAAATATTTGGTTAAACTCTTTAACCTTTTGTTTGGGATTCATATTCATATTGGATAACTCCATGACTAAGACTTCAAGAGATTTATCATCCTTGAATTTTTCTAAGAAAAATGTTTCAAATCTATCCCAAGAAACAATAGTTTGAGGCTGTTGTGCGAAGTACCATGTGGAGGCATTTCCTTTGAAGGTATAAGGAAACAACTTGCATATGACATCTTCATGTTCTACATTTATAAGCCTAACAACCAACATAATGTTTTTTATATGATCCTCTACTGACTGTTTAGAATTAGGATCAAACTTAAGTAACCATTTTTAGAGATAATTAGGTAAAGGATGATGGGGTCCTGGTACGACTACAACATCTTGGTCAAGGCAAGGCATGGAGAGATTATTCTGATTAGCCATCTGGGCTAAAGTCCGTGAATTATTTGAATTTTGAGATTGTTCAGAAGATGATCTGTCTTTGTTAGAGGATTCTCCTCTTGAAGGAGGTGGATAAGGGTCAGGCGTTGAAGGAGGAAGTCCAGATCCCACAACACCTAGAATGAGCGCTTCTGATGGATTAATCAAGATATCGCGCAATGCGTTATTTGGTGTACCAATGGAAAGTGCAGTTTCCTATTGATTGGAAAAATCAAGAGGTTGATGTAATTGTTCACCAAACTGTCTAAGTTTGGCCAATGTGTCTTAGGTTATTATTATTGATTGACGAGAATTTTGGATAATATCTTGTACATCAATTCCCCGAGGAAGCGATGTTGCGGGTTTGAGAGGAATAATAGGCAGGGTTTCAGATGTAGTGGCTGTATTGGTTACAACAGTGGAGTCTGAGCGACTACAAGTTATAACTAGAGAGCGATTATTAGGAGGTGTCTTTTGACCCCCTCATTCCATTAATATTTATTTGGACCTCCTTATAGCACCATTCGTTGATGGGCATATGTGAACACATCGTCAACTATGAGGGAAATCCCAGTCCGAGATTGTCTAAATAACCTAAGCCCTTTTGGATGACTCACCCTGACAGGTTTTACAACTTCGTTGGCTGATAAAGGGATCTAATATAAACTATAAAAATAAAATAACTAACTGATTATCTACTATATATATTTATGTTCTATATGTACAAAGTATACAAATATATAGATTGCAAGATTTGTAAGAAACCTTGGAAACTAATTTTATAAAAGAGAACCAAATCTATGGAAAAATGTGAAGAGATATAAGATTAATTACTAGTCTACTTTTACCTTTGAAAATAAAAGTAAAGAATGAATGTATATGATAACAATCTGACTTAGATAAGCAAAGTATTAAGTTTAAAGGTGAATCTACATTCATAAATCAAATAACAAAAGAAGAAAAATTGCTAACCTAGATGGCCAATGTTTAAAAGAGAAAACTGTGGTTGTGCCTTGCCATATTAGAGTGCTCCTTCAACCTTGCCTATTAAGAGAAATCTATAGTAGAAATTTTTATAATCCTAATACTATGGAAATGCCAAGAGAAAGCCACTTCACTTGACAATTCAAATCTTATTCATAATACATAAAGGACAACTTTTGCATTGTTAATGTCAGGTGAGGATATAAATGACCATTTACATTGAGAAATAAATTCCATTTAACAAATAGGTCTGTGCAAACTCAAATTATATAAACAAACTCAATACAATTCAAGATTTGCACCAAGATAATACAATCACTTTGAAATATATAATTTGGAATCATGGACTATAAAAAAGATTGAAATAATTAATTAATAGATGATAATAATGAACCATGCATTGATCAAATAGACTAAAGATAAAATAAATCAATTCATAATCAATTACTCAAAGAACATGAACCATCATCAGATATATTATAATAAAAAAAACTCTTTAACTTGCAAGACGAAAGTCTTCGTTAAAGTATGATTCTATATTCTTCAAAAACGTATTCAGTAGTCCATCTCCCAAAATTTTCACAATGTTTGATATCAAAGCTATCCGAATATTTAAACACCACGATGATCTACTTCTCATATCCATAGGATAGAGGTAAATATTCAAAAATAGAGTATTTTTAAAACCAAATCCTAACTTGAGTTTATAACAGTAATGTTTACACCAACTTATAAACGTTTGTTATAACAATTTTTCAAAAATACATTATGCATTGTTTGAAATAGAAACTACTTTTAAAACATAAAATAATTCATGATTCTTCATTAAGCCAACATCACATAGGGCATCTTCCCGTTCTTTTTTGAGACCTGAAAACAAAATTAAAATCCAATTAAAAATATCATTAACTAATTTAAGACAAGCTACAAAATCTTTGATTATGTAGCTAGTCAAAAAACAATGTAACAACAAATGCTTAACTAACAAATAAAAATAAAAATAAAAACATAGATTTATTTACACAAATTAAACATTGGAAAAAGAGGATCCATGCATCTATGATATCATAATATCATTGACATTGGTTGAATTTTTAATAATAATATCTCCAAATTTCCTATATCTCTTGTTTGCCTGAGGAACACTTCG
>JASDQU010310218.1:112883-125230 GCA_032191745.1 Picea mariana
ACCATAAAATCACAGAGACTTTCATCATGAGTGTTTTTAGCGATTACAACACCTTGGAAAGTGTCTTCCATATGCATAAAATTTATGATCTGTTGATTATCGTCAAACACCCTCCAATTGGTGATATTATCTGGAATTGACAGCCTGAATATCAATTCAATATAAAATGAATTAGGAGAGAAACCTTCAGTAGACAATAATTTTGATGCTACATTTTCCAACAAATCTGGTTCAAAATTACTAGATCTAGGAATAGAACTTATATTAAAGGCAAGACATCTATTAATCAAGTTCCATACCTCGGTCTGGAAGTTTTTTAGATAAAAATATACATAGTGAATGGAATTTTTTACCTGGTTGACCACAATTTTAGAATCACCGAATACAACTAGGCATTGGATGTCAAGGTCAATGGCTTTCTTGAGTCCCTACAAGAGAACTTCATATTCTATAATATTATTTGTGCAATCAAATTCTAATATACAAGCAATGAATTCCTTGTTACCTTTGGGATCTATCAATAAACAATTGACACTGGCTCCTTCATGTGGTTTAGACCCATCAAAGTACAAAGACCAAATTCCACCATTCTCACAACTATTTACAATATTCACAGCATGGTCTGGGGCCATTACTTGAGTGCAGACTGATATTTTAGATTTTCGATCAGTGTCTGAAATAGTAGATATTTCAGAAACAAAGTTCCCAAAAAAGTTATTCGTACTTTGATATTCTAATGCATTCACACTTAGGACAAAAGGTTTGTTTGGATCATTCAGATCTATAACTGTATATTTCAGATAACATTCCCTGTTGACCCTAAGTTTTTTTGGATGACCATTGAGTGGAAACCACAAGTGAGACCAATATGTAGAAAAATAACCATGAAGTTGTTCATACCAATCCCTGCTGAGGAACATACCATACACTTATGGAATATCTTCTACTACAATGTCGATCACCCGATGTACTTTCAGATTGGATGATAACCTAATCAAAACATATTTAAGCTCTTCAACCACAATAAATTTAGTTCTATCTAGCTGACTGATTTTCATATCAGATGGCTTAACCTCATCATTGATTTTTTGACAAACTGACAAAGGCATCACATTTGACAAAGCTCCAGAGTCCCCTATGCAATTATGCACGTTTCTATGAAAGATTTCAAATGTCAATAGAAACAGTGGCACACTAGCCGTCTTTCGTGGTGTGAGAGAAGCATTTGGGGGCTGTTGATTTTTATCTGCAGTGTCTGATGGTATTTTATCCATATTTGCTATGATTTTATCTGGAACATCCTTCTTTTTATTGTTGTTTTTAGATACACTTTTGTTTAAAACATCCTTCTTCTTGTTACTACTAATTTCAACTGTGCTTTTGTCTAGAGAATCTTTATTTTTATTGTTATTGTTTTCAACTATGCTTTGTACATTTTCCATTGGATGCAGGGAAACTTAAGCAACTCATAGATTGAAATATTTTCTTTTAACCTCTTGAAATCCTCAATAGGGTCGTATTCTATATCAGAGAAAGAAAAACTCTTTGATGTTTCAACTTCTTTCATTTGTTTTGATGTTGCATTTTTGTTTATATCAAGTGCAGATTTGTTTTGGTATTTAGGCTGATTTTTACTACGAGTATTATAAGGATGCTGATTATTATGTATGGTTTCAAAGTTGGCTTGAAAAATGTTGTCTGGAAAATGTTCGAAAGATGGAGGGGATGAATCTTCTTCATTAGGTGTTCCCTCGTCCTCATTTTCTACATCATTTTGATGTTTAGGTGGGACATCAAAAGTATTATCAGCTCTGGTTAATAAGGATTTCATAGCATGGTATAACCCTTCTAAACTCAAACCTTCAACTAATGGGGTTGACCTATTGGGTGGATTTGTAAGCAGTCTTCTAAAAGGTGGTGGATAAGTTCCTTTACTAGAGGATCCTTCCTCTGCAACTCTTTTCAAATCTACAACTTGGTTGGATAACTTTTGAAAGGCTTTTTGCAAACTTTCCATATCTATGGGTTCTTGATCTTTCTTATTTGAGGGTTGTTTGGTAAGAATTTCTATCTTCTTCTTGGAAGAAGAAGTTGATTCAGTTTCAGGATTTGCGTTATCCTTCAAGATGAGCATGTCCTTTTCAAAGAGAACTACTTCTTCAAAATCTTCTAACAAAGTATTCTTTTTGTACCTTTTAACCCACATGGTTGTAGTATGATGTAAGGCTTTAGCATAATAAGCAACAATCAGATTTTATGCAGGAATAAAATCGACAGGGATTTTTTTTTGAGTGTAAGAAATATTTGGTTAAACTCTTTAACCTTTTGTTTGGGATTCATATTCATATTGGATAACTCCATGACTAAGACTTCAAGAGATTTATCATCCTTGAATTTTTCTAAGAAAAATGTTTCAAATCTATCCCAAGAAACAATAGTTTGAGGCTGTTGTGCGAAGTACCATGTGGAGGCATTTCCTTTGAAGGTATAAGGAAACAACTTGCATATGACATCTTCATGTTCTACATTTATAAGCCTAACAACCAACATAATGTTTTTTATATGATCCTCTACTGACTGTTTAGAATTAGGATCAAACTTAAGTAACCATTTTTAGAGATAATTAGGTAAAGGATGATGGGGTCCTGGTACGACTACAACATCTTGGTCAAGGCAAGGCATGGAGAGATTATTCTGATTAGCCATCTGGGCTAAAGTCCGTGAATTATTTGAATTTTGAGATTGTTCAGAAGATGATCTGTCTTTGTTAGAGGATTCTCCTCTTGAAGGAGGTGGATAAGGGTCAGGCGTTGAAGGAGGAAGTCCAGATCCCACAACACCTAGAATGAGCGCTTCTGATGGATTAATCAAGATATCGCGCAATGCGTTATTTGGTGTACCAATGGAAAGTGCAGTTTCCTATTGATTGGAAAAATCAAGAGGTTGATGTAATTGTTCACCAAACTGTCTAAGTTTGGCCAATGTGTCTTAGGTTATTATTATTGATTGACGAGAATTTTGGATAATATCTTGTACATCAATTCCCCGAGGAAGCGATGTTGCGGGTTTGAGAGGAATAATAGGCAGGGTTTCAGATGTAGTGGCTGTATTGGTTACAACAGTGGAGTCTGAGCGACTACAAGTTATAACTAGAGAGCGATTATTAGGAGGTGTCTTTTGACCCCCTCATTCCATTAATATTTATTTGGACCTCCTTATAGCACCATTCGTTGATGGGCATATGTGAACACATCGTCAACTATGAGGGAAATCCCAGTCCGAGATTGTCTAAATAACCTAAGCCCTTTTGGATGACTCACCCTGACAGGTTTTACAACTTCGTTGGCTGATAAAGGGATCTAATATAAACTATAAAAATAAAATAACTAACTGATTATCTACTATATATATTTATGTTCTATATGTACAAAGTATACAAATATATAGATTGCAAGATTTGTAAGAAACCTTGGAAACTAATTTTATAAAAGAGAACCAAATCTATGGAAAAATGTGAAGAGATATAAGATTAATTACTAGTCTACTTTTACCTTTGAAAATAAAAGTAAAGAATGAATGTATATGATAACAATCTGACTTAGATAAGCAAAGTATTAAGTTTAAAGGTGAATCTACATTCATAAATCAAATAACAAAAGAAGAAAAATTGCTAACCTAGATGGCCAATGTTTAAAAGAGAAAACTGTGGTTGTGCCTTGCCATATTAGAGTGCTCCTTCAACCTTGCCTATTAAGAGAAATCTATAGTAGAAATTTTTATAATCCTAATACTATGGAAATGCCAAGAGAAAGCCACTTCACTTGACAATTCAAATCTTATTCATAATACATAAAGGACAACTTTTGCATTGTTAATGTCAGGTGAGGATATAAATGACCATTTACATTGAGAAATAAATTCCATTTAACAAATAGGTCTGTGCAAACTCAAATTATATAAACAAACTCAATACAATTCAAGATTTGCACCAAGATAATACAATCACTTTGAAATATATAATTTGGAATCATGGACTATAAAAAAGATTGAAATAATTAATTAATAGATGATAATAATGAACCATGCATTGATCAAATAGACTAAAGATAAAATAAATCAATTCATAATCAATTACTCAAAGAACATGAACCATCATCAGATATATTATAATAAAAAAAACTCTTTAACTTGCAAGACGAAAGTCTTCGTTAAAGTATGATTCTATATTCTTCAAAAACGTATTCAGTAGTCCATCTCCCAAAATTTTCACAATGTTTGATATCAAAGCTATCCGAATATTTAAACACCACGATGATCTACTTCTCATATCCATAGGATAGAGGTAAATATTCAAAAATAGAGTATTTTTAAAACCAAATCCTAACTTGAGTTTATAACAGTAATGTTTACACCAACTTATAAACGTTTGTTATAACAATTTTTCAAAAATACATTATGCATTGTTTGAAATAGAAACTACTTTTAAAACATAAAATAATTCATGATTCTTCATTAAGCCAACATCACATAGGGCATCTTCCCGTTCTTTTTTGAGACCTGAAAACAAAATTAAAATCCAATTAAAAATATCATTAACTAATTTAAGACAAGCTACAAAATCTTTGATTATGTAGCTAGTCAAAAAACAATGTAACAACAAATGCTTAACTAACAAATAAAAATAAAAATAAAAACATAGATTTATTTACACAAATTAAACATTGGAAAAAGAGGATCCATGCATCTATGATATCATAATATCATTGACATTGGTTGAATTTTTAATAATAATATCTCCAAATTTCCTATATCTCTTGTTTGCCTGAGGAACACTTCGTTGCATTTCAAATCTTGAATCTCGATTTTCTCTTTCAAGATCTCTATTCTGCACCATAGCCTGGTTAAGGCGCATTTGTAGGTATGGGACGTCTGTGTAATAACTCTGGACCCACGCTAAACATTTTTCACAACACACATGTTCTAGATTCAGGAGCGATTGTTGGTGGCCTGAGTGTGAAGGATTTACTTGCATCAACTTAGCCTTTAGATCGGCTCAGATTCTTGAGAATTCCTCACAAACTTGGAGGAACAGGGGTAAATTAGAAACAAATTCATACTATGGATGAGTAACCTCTATAGAGTCTGGGCTTGTATCTTCAATCGAGTTTTGATCATCTATCATAATCGTTTGAATGGGATCATTCCTTTATTTATGCCTATTCCTTACCATTCTAGACATGATGCATCCATTCCTTTTGTTTTTAAAATCGAGTTCACATACCTCCTACAAATGCCTATTTTGTTTACCATGTCCTTTATGTTTCTCACTGAATGCGGGTCTCGTAGGTTGTGGTTGATCATCAAAACTTAACGATTGATTCCTCAAATGACTAAGGACGACTTCTAAGGGTTTCCTGGACACGAACTTATATATTTTGGGAGATGATCTAGCCATAGAAAACACCTCTGTCTGGACATCGAGTGAAACAACAGGGTCATTTTGAATTTGAATTTAAATCCAAAAATCACGAGGGGAATTAGGTGACGCCTTGAGAGAAAAAGGCTCTTCAACACTCTGCGTTGAATAGATGATGGGATCAATTTGAGCGGGTAGGAATTCATTTCTAACTAGAAAATCTTGCCAAGTGTCCCATGTGTTAACCAGATGAAATTTGACCAATATGCGAATTAAGCCATGGTGAAAAAAATTGGTCTCAGGGTTAGGGCTTAGCTGTTTATAAAATTTCAACATTTTTTGCATACTTCTAAGTAAGTGGAAGGGAATATTTAAATTAAACCCATGGAACACCATAAGCAACCGTATGTGAAAATAAAAAACTAGGCTGTAGCGACCTTCACAGGTAATGAATTTCTTGATTATCAACAAAAGACTGTGCCAACTGGTATTAAAAATCTCTAAAGGCATACCCTTTATGTGATATTGTGACTTCCTAGATGCCAACAGAGACCACCATGGAATGCTGGTCACCCTCATGTTTCTAAATCACCTGTCACCTTTATGGGACATACCTGTTTCCTTAGCGATGAATTCCTCCCTGACCTATAACTGGACATCCCCAATTTTGGCTTTGGTGCCATCAAAAGTCTTGGCAAAAACCCTGTTAACTTCAAAGTTAAAACCATTGAATGACTGGATAAACTCCAACCAACCAACTTGGAAAAGATTACTTGTCACATCGTCATGGGACAACAAGGTTTGTGGGCCATTTGGCTCTATCCTAACTACGAGAGCCATAAACTCGAAGGAGGTAAACTAGAACACACAAAGATAGTTTTCATCAAAGGGAGAACTTTGTAACCACAATAGACCAAACCCATAAACAATGAAAGAGGTCTAACAAACATACCTGACGATAAGAAAATGCTTGGGGATTTGAGGACGCTCTACCATTATTTCCCACTTCAAGTTTTGATTACCTCCAATAGACCATAGTATAGAGAGGTTCAAAGCTAACAAACACATGGAACCCTCACATCCTACCATGAGATACTAACCTAATTTAGAGGACATTAACACTACATAGGGTAATAATTCATGTGACAACCGAAAGGTCAGTCCATGTTAAGTGAACATTACTAACATTGTGTCATGATATGACAATGGTAGGTGGAAAAGTGTTAATGTCGAGACTGTTTAGAGAGGTAAGGTTCTAAATGAAACACCATATCATCCATATTAATCAATAGTTTTAATAAAGGTTTTAATGTAAGCCCAACATCCAAGTTTATAATTTTGGTTAGATCGAAACCCAATCCTTTTAAAATTGATCCTATCTTGAAGGAAGTCAAGACCTTCCATTAAACCTATTTCAAGAATATTCTTATTTAGACCTTAGATTGGTTAAATCAAACATAGAATAATCTTTAAATTATGTAAAGGGATACATTCACAAGAATTCGATCAACGATTTGCACGAAAGGAAGATTCAATTTCATGCTTCACAGTCATGAAATTGAAGAGGGAAAATGATAAAAAATTGATGAAACATTTTCTCATGAAAATAATAAGAATTCAAACAAGACTGATTGGCATTAACAATCACACCTTTGTACACAAATAAAATCAATCAATCTTACACATAAAGACATATGAAGGTAGTGAGTATAAGATTTTTTTTGTATTTCAAATGAAAATGAAAAAAAAGATGCTAGTTGGGAAGCCAACAATGTCGTAATTGAATGTTGCAATTGTATCATCATGTGAAAGTGTTGGTCATATTCCATAAAAAAATTGGGGGAGAAAACCCATCACATGGAGGGATAAATACACTTTATCATCATGTAGAAGTGTCTATCATGTTCCCTAGACAAATTGGTGAAGAAAACTTGTCATTTGAAGTTCGAAAAACAACTTTTTACCTTGAGGTTTAATCCTTGTTTGAGCACTAACTCCCCCCTTCCCTTGTATGGGGAGAATTAACACTCCCTATTCCACTTTTTGGGAGTGTTAGTAATGGTTTGTGGCCAGCGTTGGGGGAGATTTAGTATTTTTGAGCTAACCCACCTTTTTCTACAAGAAAATCCCAAGATACTCTTGAGTGGTTATGGTCGAGGGATGACTCAGGCAATCAAGTCATCCATATTCCTCCATTTTGGGTACTAAATCCTAACCTAAGGAGTGAATATATCAACCATTCCTTTGATTTTATATGGTGGTTAAGCCTCCCAATTTTCTATATAAGAAAGGACATTCAAGGGATTAAAGAGAAAAAGTATTGGGAGTGTGAAACCTCTATTCTTGAGACATTCAAATATAATTCAAAAGAATTATCATTACCATCAAGTAGTGTACAAAGGGGATGCAAAGGAGAATCTTGGAGGAAATCTTATATCACATCAACATGGTTGTAAGTATCCAATGTTTCTTTCATTAATACAACTTGGCTTATTTCCTCATTGTTGTCTTGATCAAGTTAATCCATAGATGTTTATACTTGTTAGATTATTTAGATTAGTTCTTTATCTAACGTTGCATGAGTAGAAGAGAAGGGTTGTTTTTATTTTTGCAAGAAGGTTGCAAGAGTGGCTTCTCCATTCAATATCTTGGACTGGATCCGACATTGGATTAATGAAGACAACCTACATGAAAAATGTTAGATCTCATTTCCTTTCTCCTTGTCCTTACCTTTCATGCATAAATAGATAAGAAAGAGAGATGTTAGTGTCTACTTGTTCTCTTTTGTCCTAGATTGAAGAAAACCTAGCTAGGGGGAGTTCAACCTGTCCACAAGGTGAAATTTCCTGCAATAATCACCTATGATGACAATGACTTCTAAGGTGCCCTACTACATTCCAACGAATGTGAATAAATGAACTAAAGTCAAACATTCATGGAATCATTTGATAAAAGGTAAATAATGTAAACCTACTGTTGAAAGTGAGGAGACTTTCCATTGTGGCATGCAAGTTCCAAGGTACTAACTAGTTTCTAAGTCTAATTCTCAGATAATTTGTTGAATTCAAGAGGAATAAACACGTCAAAGGAGGGCCATGATGTGTCCCCCATCATCGACACAAAATTGCACAAGAGAGTGATGTAAGATAATAGATCAAATGAGCACAAACTGACACGGGGATTAACGTAGGTAATACTGCAGAGTGGTTGATTTGGGCTGAAACTTCCCTTGAACATTGTGAGGCACAACAAATGACATGACAACATTGACTCGATGTGATATAGACCAGAACAAAGTGCGACAATAACTGGGGCACTCTTCGGGTGGGACAAAGGAGTATAATGACTCATAGGATTGGTATGACTTAGAGATAAGAAAAATACCCAACTGTAAGATAAGATGCAAACAAGTGCCATGTTCAAGGGAAACAACAAACAATTGCCATAATAATTTTCAAAAAACCTGAACCACTTCCCTCAAATTTCCCCCCACCATGAATGGTGAGTACCTCTTTTTTTTTTAACGAGCTTGAGGAGGATAATAACTTCTTTATACAACTCATCTTCGATGAGTCCCTCATCACATTTTTAATGAAAATGCAAAATGAGGGGTTTGATCCCATATGGGTCCTTCAATGTATAATTTTATGAGCCTAGAGAAGATAAACTTGATGATATTTTCATGTTTAGAGAGTCTAGAAAGAACTTAAACATGACTCTAGGGTTGTTCTTTTTCGTAAATTTGGTCCCCCGAGCCCGAAATTTTTTAAAACAATACGAGGGAGAACTCTTTTAGCTAAGTTTGAATAGAGTATTCATTTTTCGTAATTAGTCCATTCGATATGAAAAAGGGTTAAATTTACACCTAATAGATGCCCTTTCCAATCCTTTTAACGAGTGTGAAAGGAAACAATCTTGCTCAGAAATATTTTCATGTTTAGAGAGTTTGAAAAGACCTTAAAGGAGACTCAAAAGAGTTCCCTTTTCGTATATTCTTTACGAACTCAAAAAAGTGATAAAAGTATGCTCGGTAACTTATTCTCATGTATTTATGAGCACAAGAAAGGACAAAGGCTAAGCTCGTCTAGAGAGAATGAGTGGCATACAGTTACACATTATTTTCGTCACCCCTATGACCATTAATGATGTACTCCTATCCTTTGTTTTTAGAAGGATCAATTTCCTTACTATTGAAGAAGAATCAAGATGAACTTGTTGGATGACTGAGAGGGGGGGTGAATCAGTAATAGATCAATTTAATCCTTTTTAACCACAAAATGCAAGTGTTATATCAATGTAGCATTATCATCCAATAGTTGCAAAGTAAATAAAAAATGAACAAATTAGAAACCATACACATACACAGTACACCTATGTTTTTACGTGGAAACCCAAAGCAAGAGAAAACCACATAATGTTTTTTCTTTTATGTCTTTAATAATTACATTCATTGGAAGCACCAACTTCATTTGTTTTCCAGTTGCAACTGGAAGGAGGCTCCAACCCCCTAGTTTCTCAGGATACAACCTGAGGGAAGATCCAACTCCCCAATTTTCTGGCTACAACTAGAAGGAGGCTACAACCCCCTATGTTCTCTAACTACAACCGGAAGGTGTCTACAACCACCTTTACTTGCCCCGTCTAACCACCCTATCGTAGAAGTAGAATGATGGAACCACTATCACACTATCATTGTGAGATATACTGTTGTAAACCTGTACTAATCAACCTGCACCAAACAAACTATAAAACTTGTACCAATAACCTATGTCAACATGTACCATACATCAGCCTGTACCATAAACAAATGCATCAGCCATGCACCAAACCTGTACAAATAACCTGTCACAATAACTTTTCCAAGCAACCTATCACAACAACCTGTGTCATCAATCTTATAAACCAAATCAGATCTACTCACCAGTATCAATATCCAACACAACTCTCAACCATATGCATAATATCACCAAGATGTGCATCAACCAAGCATAACACAACAACTCATAATCATCACCAAGATCAATATGTGATTCTAATAATATACCAAGACAAGTATGCTACATCATCCATAAACCATGTGTCAACAATACTACTAACAAGTGCCTCCAACCATGTACCAAGTATGTACCAATCATGCATCAACTACTCATCAACTATGACTCATCAAGATGTACCAAAATCATCAACTATACACCTCATGTATGTGCCAACTCATCAACTACTTGTCTCAACCATGTACCCAACATGTACCTCAACCAAAAGCCCTCATCAATTTCATCATCCAAATATGATTTGTAACTATGTAATAGACTTGGTGTATATGGTCACATACATTCAAACCTTCCTTAACTTTAACAACAAGAGACTCGCATTTTCATCAAAATTTACTTTAGTCTCACATGACTAATTTTGGATTAGTCAACAACCCTAAATTGAAATAATCATAACTATGTACCTATAATGAATAAAGATATGAAAATTGTACACCATGTTCTTCATTGTATTTTATGCAATTCCTCTAGGTTTCACTTCTTGGAACCTCTCAAAAAATGAGTTATAGAAAAAATGACATACCTTGTTGAATTCTGTCTTATTCTAGAGAGAGAACTTGTAAAGCATACCCCACATGGAATATTTGTTGTATGGATCTGAAAACGGTACAAAGAATACTACATATTGTACTCTAACCAATACATTTGGTATTGCTGAATTTGGATTTGTTATGAATAAGTTATGACTTTTTTACCCAAAACACATGTTTTAGACTAGTTTCAGGACCAGCCACAAACCGTATTTTCCACGGAGTGTAACTCCAAAAATACAACGACCCACAAGATGAAATTTTTATCACAGCTACTTGGATATGTTTCCTCAACAACATCCATATTTTGAGTTCTGAATCATTCTATAAAAAAAATTATTTCGAAAATGGTGAGATGACCTGTAAATAACATACCTTAGAAAGCATCATCAAAAGAATTTATCCTCCCTTGAATTTTGACCTTCTTTACTTCACCTTCCTTTTGAAATTCTCCTTAGATATCCTTTGGCTACCTCAGTCAATTATAGATATTAAATATGCTCAAGTGTGATTAAATGAGTGGCCCTTTCCTCTTATTTATACTTTTATGTAGTTTCCTCAAGGGGTTATCTTCTAACCATCTTAAACCACTTTCCTTAATTTAGGTCTAACCCACTTCTAACGACTTAGCCCACTTAGTAATTTCTCCATTAACTTGATTATTTAAATAATTTCTTTTGTATCCACTTTGAATTATAATACATTCATCACTTCACTTTATTATTTAAAGAATTTCTTCTCTGCAACCACTTTGACTACTTTGATCTTTTGGGGCTTCTAGATGACTCATGAGGCTTCTCCAACTTCACATGACCATAACTCTCTAACCATGAGAAGTTATGTGACATTCCACATACCACCAGAAATGGCATGACATGTACTATCCATCTAGAATAGTCTTACCTTAAAATATATTAAAACTCATACCATTATACATCAAACAAACTTGGGTCCATTACCCAAACCTTTGTGCTACCAGAATTCTCTACTAGACTTTCTTCAAGGGTTGACATCAATGAAAACCAACCCAAATAATAAAAAAATATTCCCCTTTGACATTAATGGAAACACTCTGATGAAATATTGAAGTCATATCACTAATGCTCCCCCTGTGACCATCACTCCCCCTGGAACCATGCCTCTCTGCTCTTTCTCCAAGCATTTACCTTTGCATGTGATAAATATCTCCCCCTTTGTCATCAATGGAAAAGGTATATTTCCATATGGGGCTGCTCCCCCTGACTGAACTCTTCCTGAAACTGATCTCCCAGCCTGAACTGTCCTCTTTATGGTGCTTCCTCGTGTAAATATAAGACATATAAGATAAACATTCAAAAGAATTCATTTTGG
>JASDQU010310218.1:125280-135828 GCA_032191745.1 Picea mariana
CAAACCTTCCTTAACTTTAACAACAAGAGACTCACATTTTCATCAAACTTTACTTTAGTCTCACATGACTAATTTTGGATTAGTCAACAACCCTAAATTGAAATAATCATAACTATGTACCTATAATGAATAAAGATATGAAAATTGTACACCATGTTCTTCATTGTCTTTTATGCAATTCCTCTAGGTTTCACTTCTTGGAACCTCTCAGAAAATGAGTTATAGAAAAAATGGCATACCTTGTTGAATTATGTCTTATTCTAGAGAGAGAACTTGTAAAGCATACCCCACATGGAATATTTGTTGTATGGATCTGAAAACGGTACAAAGAATACTACAGATTGTACTCTAACCAATACATTTGGTATTGCTGAATTTGGATTTGTTATGAATAAGTTATGACTTTTTTACCCAAAACACCTGTTTTAGACTAGTTTCAGGACTAGCCACAAACCGTATTTTCCACGGAGTGTAACTCCAAAAATACAACGACCCACAAGATGAAATTTTTATCACATCTACTTGGATATGTTTCCTCAACAACATCCATATTTTGAGTTCTGAATCATTCTATAAAAAAAATTATTTCAAAAATGGTGAGATGACCTGTAAATAACATACCTTAGAAAGCATCATCAAAAGAATTTATCCTCCCTTGAATTTTGACCTTATTTACTTCACCTTCCTTTTGAAATTCTCCTTAGATATCCTTTGGCTACCTCAGTCACTTATAGATATTAAATATTCTCAAGTGTGATTAAATGAGAGACCCTTTCCTCTTATTTATACTTTTATGTAGTTTCCTCAAGGGGTTACCTTCTAACCATCTTAAACCACTTTCCTTAATTTAGGTCTAACCCACTTCTAACCACTTAGCCCACTTAGTAATTTCTCCATTAACTTGATTATTTAAATAATTTCTTTTGTATCCACTTTGAATTATAATACACTCATCACTTCACTTTATTATTTAAAGAATTTCTTCTTTGCAACCACTTTGACTACTTTGATCTTTTGGGGCTTCTAGATGACTCATGAGGCTTCTCCAACTTCACATGACCATAACTTTCTAACCATGAGGAGTTATGTGACATTCCACATACCACCAGAAATGGCATGACATGTACTATCCATCTAGAATAGTCTTACCTTAAAATATAATAAAACTCATACCATTATACATCAAACAAACTTGGGTCCATTACCCAAACCTTTGTGCTACCAAAATTCTCTACTAGACTTTCTTCAAGGGTTGACATCAATGAAAACCAACCCAAATAATAAAAAAATATTCCCCTTTGACATTAATGGAAACACTCTGATTAAATATTGAAGTCATATCACTCATGCTCCCCCTGTGACCATCACTCCCCCTGGAACCATGCCTCTGTGCTCCTTCTCCAAGCATTTACCTTTGCATCTGATAAATATCTCCCCCTTTGTCATCAATGGAAAAGGTATATTTCCATATGGGGCTGCTCCCCCTGACTGAACTCTTCCTGAAACTGATCTCCCAGCCTGAACTGTCCTCTTTATGGTGCTTCCTCGTGTAAATATAAGACATATAAGATAAAMATTCAAAAGAATTCATTTTGGAGTAGAAATTACTTTGATTCTATGGTGAAGATACTCAAAGGATTCCCTTGGAAGCAATTTTTTAAAGATGTTTTCCACTTGTTCTTTTGTGCCCACATATTCAACTCTGATGTTCTTCTCTGCAACATGTTCCCATAGAAAGTGATACTTGATTGGAATGTGCTTCGTCTTGGAGTGCATCACCGGGTTCTTTGAGATACTGATGGTTCTTGTATTATCACAATAGATTGGAATGGGCTCATCATACTCAAACTGTATATCTGTCAGAGTTTGTTTCATCCATAGAACCTGTGTAGAACATCCTGTTTCTGCAATATACTCTTCTTTGGCTATATATAAAGATATTGATGATTGTTTCTTGCTTAGCCAAGATACTAAACACTCACCCAAGTAAAACATTTCTCCACTGGTGATTCGTCGGTCATCAATGCAACCTGCCCAATCTACATCTGTGTAGAAAATAAGTGATATATACTTTTTTTTGGATACCATAATCCAAACTCTTATGTTCCTTTTAGATATCTGAAAATCCTTTTCATTGCTATGACATGCGATTCCTTTGGTGCTGCTTGAAATCGTGCCACCTGTCCAACTTCCTGCATTACATATGGTCTGGATGTTGTCACATATAGTAAGCTACCAATCATTGACATGTATTGCCTCTGGTCCGTAGACTTTGAATCATCATATTTTCTCAACTTTCAACTGGTTTTCATAGGAGTGGTAACTAGTTTGCAATCTTCCATTCCAAACTTCTTTATCTTTTCTCTGATATACTTAGTTTGAGAAATAAAAATTCCTTGGTTTCTTTGACATATATGAATACCTAGAAAGAAGGATAGTTCTCCAAGTAATGACATTTCAAATTCATTCTGCATATCCTCTGCAAATTTCTGGCTTAACCTGTCATCAATACTTCCAAAAATAATATCATCAACATAAAATTCAATTAATAAGATACTATCTTGAGTTACCTTGATGTAGAGGTTGTTGTCTACACTTCATTTTCTGAATCCTGCTTGTTGTAGATATTTATCTAGTCTAGAGTACCATGCTCTAGGAGCTTGTTTTAGACCATACAAGGCCTTCTTCAATTTACACACATAATCTTCATTCTCTGACAACTAAAATCCTTCTGGTTGTTCAATGTAGACTTCTTCTTCAAGTTCCCCGTTCAGAAAACATGATTTCACATCCATCTGATACACTTTAATATTCTTGGAGCATGCATAAGCTAAAAGCAATCAGATTGCTTCCATTCTAGCAACTGGGGCAAATGTCTCTTCAAATTCGATTCCTTCAACCTGTGCGTATCCTTTACATACCAATCTAGATTGGTTCCTTTTAACATGTCCATATTCATTCAATTTATTTATGAAAACCCACTTTGTTCTAATCACATTCTTATTCCTTGGTCTTGGAACCAATTCCCAAGTGTCATTCTTCTCTATTTGATCAAATTGTTCATTCATGGCCTTATTCCAAAATTCATCCTTGTTGGCCTCTTCAAAAATGTTTGGTTCAATCGTAGATAAGAGTGCTAGGTGCATTTGTTCTGGTGAACGAATTCTTCTTCTAGTCTCAACTCCTGCATCCTTGTTTCCGATAATCTGATTTGAAGGATGATTCTTTTGTACTTGATTTCTAGGTGTCTTTGGAGGCACTTGCTGAACTTTCTCTTCTACTTCTGTTTGATCTTTTTCATCTTCCTCTTCTACTTCTTCTTCATCTTTTGCTTCTTTTTCATAAATTTGTTCCACTGATTCATTTTCTTCTTCCTTTGATTCTCGTCCACCTATTTCATCAATTGTTACATTGATTCTTTCCACAACTTTGTTCAATCTCATATTGTAACACTTGTATGCTTTCCTTGTACTTGAGTAACCAACAAGTACTCTTTTTTCCACATGAGAGTCAAAATTTCCCATTTTTTCATCTTCTATTTTGATGTAGCATTTTCTTCCAAATACTCTGAAGTGCTTTACATTTGTTTTTCTTCCTTTCCATAGCTCGTAGGGAGTTTTTCATTGTTGTTTCTGAGCACTACTCTATGTTGAATGTGAACTGTTGTATTCACTGCATGTGTCCAAAAAATATCTGTCAATTTGGAATCCATTCTCTCATCCACTGTCATATATCTTTCCAAACCTGCTAAGTGTTCTTACAAATCCATATCTGTCTATACTGTCCAAGACTCTGCTACACAAATATCCATAATTTTGACTCATATGTCACTGTACTATCATGAAGTACTACTACAACTGATTGATCTATCATATTTTACTTCTACTAACTGAATACACTGAATCTGTCTACTCAAACTCTGCAAGCTTCTCGTAGGATGGTTCTCTGGTCTATCTCAGCTACCGCATAGACTCCACATGTCTATTATTCATACTATCTGGGAGTCTCTAAGACGTATGGCTCAAAACAATTCTTGCTCTGATGTGTATTCATCATAAAATTCATTGCTAGATTCATCATCTCTCTGAGCTCTCACTTATTTCCTTCTTTCTGCGGATTCATCTTTCACTACAATGCCTGAAAGTACAATCTCTTGAACCCATTCCTTATTTATCTTTCCTTCTTTTCTTTAAGTTATTTTCCAAACCTTTCTTCATCTTGTTTTATTGCCAATCTTGCGATCTTTGGGACCTGGTCTTTGTTCACCTGTTCTTTGTGTTTTCTTATCCATACTTTATTATATCTGATATCTATGTTCTCTTTCATGGAAGTATCAATCATGCTTGTATAATCACTAGATATGTGTCCATAGTTATGACATTTGTAACATTGAATGTTACGTGGGGCTACATATGCATTTCTTTCTTGAACATTTCTTTTATAATCCCTACAATCTGCAACTTTATGTCCAAAATTAGTACAATAAAAACAATAAACATAAAATAAATTTGCATGCTTGGGAGTGAATGATCTTCTTTGTGGTGTAGTCCTTCTGAATTTCTACCTTGACTGATCATGATCATGATTGAAGATTCTTTGTGGCTTGAACATGGATGGTCTTCTTGAAGATGCATCTTCAATAGTTTTCTTAGATTCTGGTTGACCATGATTCCTTCCTTTGAGTACTTCTGCATAACTCTTTATATTTTCTTCATTCTTCTTTTCTAGCAACCTAGAGTGCTTCTCTTCATTCTCTATAACTGATGTGGATGTTTTTTTCTCTTCAATGTTCTTGTTGATCTTGATGAGTTTACTTCTCAATGTGACAACTTCTTCTTCAAGCTTATCAACCTCTTCTTCTTTCTTCATTATCAGAGACTTCATGACTTCTTCTATTGTTTTCACTTCTTCAAGCTGGATTTTTAATGTGATTATTTCTTCTTCAAGTACTTTCTCATCTTGGCCAAACTCTCACTCAAGCTGGTTTGGATCGTTAGTTATTTCCTTGAGATGATTTGTCAATATCTTCTCTCTCATTTCTGCTTCTTCCTTCTGTGTTGTTATGTTGTCTTCCAAATATTGTTTTTGATCTTTAATATTTTCTTCGATCTTTCTGACATCTTCTAGCTAAGTTATTAAGTTCTTGATGACCTGTTGGGCTTCTTCAAAAATGTGAGCACTTTCCTTTTGTTTCATCAATTCCTTCTTGAGTGACTTGTTTTCTTCTCTTTCTTTTCTTAGTTCATCTAAATCACTGATCAATTCTTCTTCATAATTTTCTTCATTTTCAATTAGTTTTTCTATCTCATGGCATTCTATTTCAAGATGTCCGCATTTTTCACAATTAAAGAAAAACAACATACCTCTTTTGATCATGTACTCTTCATCTTCTGAATCTGTTTGACATGGTGAACATATTTCTTCTTGATCTGTACTTGCATCTTCTTTGGCATTTTCTGAATCTGCGATGGGTGAAGAATATATATCATGTAACTTATCCCAAATTTCTTTGTATGATGAAAATTTACCAACCTTTTCTCTAACCAGATTAGGTAATCCTTCCCAGATGAAATCCATTTCTATTTTGTTCTTGTTGTTCAATTCCTTATTGGCTGCAGTCTTTTCCCTTTTTGAACTATCATATCCTACAACGTCTGATAGCCAAATATAATACCCTTGTGCCTATAAAAATACTTTCGTCCTTCCACTCCACATCTCAACTTTAAACCATTCTGACCATTGAAAAATTGTACTCCATTCTCAAAATAATAAATGATCTCATTCCAATGGTTAAACTGTTTCCTTAAGGAACCAGATCTGATACCAATTGTTGGATTACTGAGAGGGGGGTTGAATCGGTAATAGAGCAATTTAATCCTTTTTAACCACAAAATGCAAGTGTTAAATCAATGTAGCATTATCATCCAATAGTTGTAGAGTAAATAAACAATGAAAAAATGAACAATCATACACACACACAGAGTACACCAATGTTTTTATGTGGAAACCCAAAGCGGGAGAAAACCACATAATGCTTTTTCTTATATGTCTTTAAGAATTACTTTCATTGGAAGCACCAACTTCCTTTGTTTTCAAGCTGCAAATGGAAGGAGGATCCAACCCCCTAGTTTCTCAAGCTACAACATGAGGGAAGATCCAACTCCCCAATTCTCTTGATACAATCAGAACGAGGGTACAACCCCCTATGTTCTCCAATGTAATGTCCCCACTTTGGGACATCATCACAGTGCAGAGATTTATGATGACCAGAGTAGCCAAATGGATGTTATAGCGAGTATAGGGGTATTTGAGAGGCATTGTGGGGTCCAACTAGCATTGATGATCATATTCCATCATTATGAGCCATTCCGCATAGGTTGGCTTTGGTTTCGTTGCATTCCGATGATTTCCATGATTTTGACTATTTTAAGCTATAAGTCAATGGAATTCACTGAAGAGGTCATTTTGGGCACATTACTTGGAGGAACCTCTCAGTTTAATAGCTCATTGGAATCGAGAGGAGAAACACTACAGGATGGGATGGCTAGAAGTGACTTTCAGTGGCCAAGGAAGCCACAAGGAGAGATAAGGAGATTTTCAGAGGTAAAAAGGTTAATTAATTAATTAAAGTGATTTAATTAATTAATTAAATATTAATAAAATGAAAGTCACTTTGTAGAGACAAGGTGAGCCAAAAAGTATAAAAGGAAGGCAAGGGCCTCTACTCATTATTCATGTATGTTTATCTTTTGATTTATGGCTTCTAGCTAGTGAGCCCAACATTGGGGGTTTTGAGGGTTTTGACTTAACAAACCCTAGAGGATGATTTGATGGTGAAAGATTCCACCTATCTTGTCCCAAGCTTGGTCTCGAAGATGCAATAATCTCCCACACCATTCTATTCTGATCTACATCAGTGCAGGAGGTTCTACACAACCACAGGTACAGGAAGAGGAGGAGGGCGCACCATTGGGGGTTTCCAGCAAGGGGGGTGCACCATCCTTGGAGAGAGATTCGCTATAGGAGATTGGCAGGGTCGTTGAGGATTCTATCACTTGGGTTTTCATTATAGGGCCTTGGACATTAGATCTAGAGCTTTCTGATATAGTTTTATGGCTCAGATTATTTCTTGAGTAGTGGGGCGAATTGAAGAGAAGGAGGGCATTTTTGAGATCCAGATCTAGTCCGTTTGGAGGGGTTACACTTCAGATCTAACCCTGAGACTTCACCTAGTGACTTGCAATGTCCTGACCTATATTTTTGGAGAGTTTCAGAGCATTTGGAGGCCTCCTTCAGCAAGGCCGAATTATCTAAGGCTTCAATCATCCAGTGGGGCACACCATTCAGTGGGGGATTTCAGATCTACAGAGATTGAGAGGGATCTTGGAGATTTGGGCACCTGGGTTGTTCTTAACATCACCTGATCTATTAGTTGGCATATTTCTTAGGGTGATTGGAGACTTTTGGCAGCAGGGCCGAGTTATTAAGGGTTTCAGCCTTCTATTGGAGCGTGGCATTCTTCAGCGGCAGTTATCTAGCAGAGCGTGGCATCTTCCAGCAGTGAGGGGTTGGGGCACTTGGCATTGGTGTTCATCTCTTATCCAGCCTTTGGAGGCTTATTTTGTATTGTCAAAACATTTTGTAGCAGCTCATACTTGTTATCTATTGTCTATCATCTTGTCCATCTATTGAGCATTCCAGATCGGCATCTCTATTGTAGCAGGTTCTTCTATTTGATGAATAAAGAAGATTTGAGATGTTTTGGCTTGCCTATATTATTGCATATGGTTGAGGTATGTTCCATTGTTGTCTATTCTTGTTATTTGCTACATACACACATATAAACACAAGTAACAAATAGATCAGTAAATTGTTTGATGAAATACCTCACTCAGAAAAAGTTTTAAAAAGACACCAAAATAGTGATGATCATTGCATAATGGCTTGGGATCATTATAGTGGTATCAGAGCTTAGACTCCTGCCAGCCAGTGGGAATTAGCACATGCATGCAAAGCCATAGAGGGGTCTTCTATACAGAGAGATGGATTTGTTTTACCTTGCTAGAGAGAGTATGATCTGTAAAGGGGAATATTACGCCCTTGGGGAGGAAACTAGGGCTCAATTGACATTCCAACAGTTTTTATCTATAAAAAATACTAGGTGGAGCAAAGAGGAGGTTATATATTGGGTCAACATAGCAGAGGAAAACAAATCTATGGATATTTTGGACTTTACTAGAAGGATTGTTGATTGTGATGGGGAATATCAAACCCTCAATGAGAATCTCAGAGGTCTAATGACATTCCATCATTTTGTATCTTATAAAAATCCTAGTTGGAGCAAAGATGAGGTTACACATTGGGTCGGCATGGTAGAAGAAAACAGAGCTATGACAGCTAGATGGAAGGAAGCACAGAGAAACCCCCCACCCATTAGGAGCACACAACTTTGCTACAGTTGCAAGATGCCTTGGGAACCAGATCATAGGTGTAGGGGTAAGGGTAAGAAGCATATCATTGAGGTACACTATGATAGTGATGATGAGGATTTGGAGCAATCTGATGATGACAATGACTCTTGCACAGAGGCTAGTGATAGCGACTCTACCTCAGAGGATAGTGATGATGACTCTTGTATGGAGGCTATTGATGCTTGCACGCTTGAGGAGGATGATGACCCTTGTGTAGTGGATAGGCAGCAGGATGGACAGGACGATAGCACTAGTGTCTCAGTAGACATATTGCATACCATTGATGACCTTACGCCTCAGCAGAGTGGTGACACTAGTGAGGATTCACATGTGTTAGCACCTAGAGATGATGAGCTTCCTATGGGGGCCGTGACACATCTGTCACATGTTCAGACACCCAATATAGCCACGTCACATGAGGAGATCAATGGCACGTCAGGTATGTTGGATGAGCCTAGTGTGAGGGATGCACACCATGGACAAGTAGACCCACAGATCCAGGAGGAGGTACAGGATGTACAGGCAGTTGACCTCACACATATAGGTCAGACAGAGGAGATGGAGTCACAATTGTTGGAGACTTCATTGGTTGAGCAGATTGTAGAGGCTGACAGGTTGATGGAGCACTTACTTCTAGGATCAACTTGCATTGATGAGGATGAACTCTTTAGTATCCAGGATGACCATAGCATGTGTCTGGATACATCTATATGGGATCCAGGTGCAGATGATAGTAGCAGGTTGAGTGGACAGGAGGATATAGCTGCTCACACCAGATACAGTATGATTCAGAGGGAGCTAGTAGTTGAGGATGATGTGAAGTTACATATGGACAGACCTAGTAGCACCATAGACAGTGGGAAGTTGAGCACGTTATCTTATGCAGAGAGTGTCTATGGGGACACTAGAGTTGACATTAGCGAGACTGACAGTGGCAGTGAGGGATATGAGGTGGCACCTCAGCATGACCATGATCAGGGGTCACACCACTTAGCAACACAGTTGAGAGTTAGTGAGGCTATGATCATGGCAACCACTNAAGCATCAGTGGCATATGGTATCAGAGAGTGTCTATGGGGACACTAGAGTTGACATTAGCGAGACTGACAGTGGCAGTGAGGGATATGAGGTGGCACCTCAGCATGACCATGATCAGGGGTCACACCACTTAGCAACACAGTTGAGAGTTAGTGAGGCTATGATCATGGCAACCACTAGACATATTGATGACATGCATGCAGTGATGGCAGATTACTGCTGGAAAGCATCAGTGGCATATGGTAGTTCAAATGAGGGGATTTCCATTGATGATTTTCATACTCTCAAGGAGAGAGTATTTGTGATGCAGCATGAGTCTACGGGAGATGACATGAGTATGTCGGAGCATACAGTGAGGAGTGATAGTGCACAGAGACATGCCGAGATATACAGTCAGGTTCAGAGAGGTGTATTGACTTGTAGGGAGGAGACACACTTAGGGGAGTATGTAGATGTCACTCATTTGCAGCAACACATAGTTGTGGGGGATCACCTTCACCATTTCAACAGTTGCATGAGAGATGAGAGATGGAGGTTGGTTGACCAGCAGTCGGAGGGGTTACTTCCGGTTGTACTGGATGATTGGGATTCGGTGATGACCACAAGAGAGCATCTTTCATGGATACCGATGGACGAGCTTCTGGTCGAATCCTTGGGATTGACCAAAGCATGTGACACCTCCCAGTCCTATAGTCAGCTGCAAATGTTTTTGTTAGCTTGTCCTGACACTTTTATCATAGACAAAAACATGAGGAGGGATAGGCTGTGGATGGGGGCATGGAGAGTGAGTAGGCCGAGACTACATGACAAGAGTACTTTTACGGCATACGATAGATCAGAGGTGGACCATGTTAGACAGACAGTTGAGACTTGGTGTGTGATGATGAGCATCATAGACCAGGTGATGATAGATGAGCGCAGAGGGCTTCTGACAGTGATCAGTCCAACACAGGAGCAGCTAGCAGAGACTGGAAGTGATAAACTTCCAAGTTTGCCATGGGATCCGGGAGTTCACTTGGTTAGCAGAATGTTTCACTAC
>JASDQU010310219.1:29245-39525 GCA_032191745.1 Picea mariana
TCTCAAGTTTGGGATCACCTCCCAACTTCCTCCCAAGATCTGGCCTCAAAAAGAGCTCTAGATCCTCAATTTTTGGAAAAAAATCTAATAAAATCACCTGAATATCAAACAAAACCATATTTAATATGGTTTTAAAACCCACATTTGGGAAAATGCATTCCATCCCCTTTTCATTCGGCCCCTGGTCATATGATTAATTCCATGTGGCCAAGTTCCAAGTGCCAATGCCCAATATTTCTCCCTAACCCTCTCTCCTAGTTATATGGGAGTTACATGTCGCCCTAGTTGGTCAGTAGAGCCCCCCTCTAATCAGGATTTAACCCCAAAACCCCACCAACAACACAAAAAAATGGAGAAGTGTCACATAGGGGTTAAGACCTGTTGTGTAGCATGATCGATCCAACAGATTTCGTGGATTCGTTGCCCATGCATGGAGGTCGGTGGTTCAAATCCTTAGTAGTGCCAAAATCTTTTTTGGCCTGGTCAATATTGGCCAAATTTGGGGTGCCACGTGGCACCCTCTCATTGGGCCACCCTTCACCCTGTGATTGGACCGTACAATCCAATCACCAACACACTCATTTTCCCATTCAACACTACCATGTCATTGTCGTACTTTCAATGTCACGTCCATACCTACAACCTGTCTTAGCCTGATGATTCCATGTCACTATCGTACCATACACGTGTCATGTTTCCACTAGTGCCACATATCATATGGACTGCTTCCATACAGTTCCACGTGTCAAAATCCATACCGTTCCAACTCAGCCTGAAAACGCCAAATCTTCCTGCCATGTATCAGCCTCTGGTGCTACCACATGTCCCTGTTGATGTCATCATGACTTCATATTAATGTACTGTTGATGTCAGCAGTATGTCTTGTTGATTGTTGACTATTGAATTGGAATTTTTGACTTTTTTTTTCTTGTTTTGGAAATTGATCAAGATGCGATAACTTTCACATACAATGCCCATTTTTGAAAAAATATATATGGATGAAATTGATACGACGAGCCCTATGAAATGGCCTTGGTTTCGTGTGATTATAAGAAATTTGATTTTTAGGCCTTCCTGGATCCATTTGGATCACCCCTCTCCACTAATACCTTTTGGTCCTCCAAAAGGATATTAACCAGTCATCAAGTGTGGGAAAGGCATGCCCACTTGTCCTTTGTCTTTAAACTCTGTCATGTGCACCTATCACATCACAATCAATTGCATAATAACCATGAAAATTGAAAGCATATTGTTAGCCATTTGAACTCATTCACATCTTACTGAAGCCACTACCATCCATGTATATAACATTAGCAGTGATAAAATCATAAATATGACTAAGAATCAACCAATATGTTTTACTGGATTGCACAACATTAACTTATCTTAAAGCGAAGTATGATTGAATTACCATCCTACAACCATCTCATGTTCATTCTTAAGATGAACATATTTACTTGGCACAATTATAGGTGTATTGCTTGCATAAGCTACTTTTCTTAATTGTTACAATGTGACAAGAGATTGATTTTCTTTTATGTGGTGAGCATGTACAACATATTCATTACCTTCTTTAGTTAAGTGATATTGATTATGTTCCCTATAGAAGATTGCTTTGCAATAATATAAATAAGGGTTTACCAAGACCATTCCACATGTTTCTAGTGGCACCACATCACATGCTACTTCATCCACATACTTAGATGTAATTGCAAATTTTATGATTCATTTATTTTTTATGGGAAATTTGTGATCTTTTCTTATCCAATTGAGTGAATAAGGTTTGTGATGCATCTTAGTGTTTAATACAAATTTCATAACCACTTCCTCTAAATTGAGTTAGGTTGAGACCCACTATATATCAATGTATCGATCTTAGTATGTTTCATTGTGACCCTTATATGAAACAATTTACTTCTTGAATCAAAACCATCACCAATTTTACTCGACAAACCAATTGTTGTGATCTTTGAATCATCACCTAGATCATACCCCAATTTTGTTGGTTGTACTATTGTTGCAACTTTTTTCATTCCTTTCCTCTCTTTGAACCACTTTGGTCTCTTCTGTGGGTGCAATTTCCATAAATGCTCATCATCATGCCCTTCTTTCTTACAATGCTTACAAGAGAGCTTCTCTTCCTTTATTGTCTCTAAATTTTATTTCTTCCCATTCCCTTTGTATTTGCGATCTTTCTTTGAAGATGATTCCCGTGATATACTATCTCCATTTTTCCCTACTTCAATATACGTTTCTTGGATAGAAACCTCATCAAGATTAGCAGGTCCAAACATGAATACATTGTTACAAATACAAGCATGAAAACGTCTTATGTACTTCATAAGAGTATTGGACCTTGGTTATGGAAGTATGCGGAGATCAAGGAAGAAAAGGGAGAATGTAAATTGTGTGGAAGACACAGTGAATGTTATTAGGTCTAAGTGAACAAAAGAGAGAAAAATATGGAGCGAAGCCCGAGAAAGAAAGTCGTTGGACGAGGATATCGGGGATGACATATAAGCAAGAAAGAAGAATCATGGATAGGTCAGTAAGAGGAAAACACCACCGTTGGATGCTTTGGAACACCGAGTGAAGAGGAAGGAAAGATATGATGGTGAAGCCCTGAAAATATGGGTCAAGTTGACCTAGGGTTTTGGTATCTAGGGTTTTGGGCACTTAGGTTTCGGCCTAAGGCTATCAATGAGCTATTGTAATGTATAAATAGAGGTCATGAGGGCCTAGTTTGGGTTATTATTTTTGGTTTATATGATAATATTGTTATTTTTTTTGTTGGTGTTGAGTTGGTTGAGGGAAGAGTATCATGTGAGAGAGAAGCACTATGAGTGAAAGCCTTATCGTAATATAAGATCTTCAGTTGGGTGTGAAGATCAACGCTACAGCTGGGTGTGTAAGGAGGGGAGAGAAAGAGAGGAGAAGAAAAGATCTACTACCTAAGAGTGTAGATAAGAACTGTATGCTTTACCTTAATATATTATAGCACAGTTTTGTGGACGTAGCCCTAGAGAGAGGGTGAACCATGTATACTTTGTGTTGTGTGTGAGTGGTAATTTGTATATGTCATTGATATACTATGATTGCATTAGTTCTTTAGATATGATAAGTAGATGTGTAGAATAGATCTAAGTTGATAAGTGATATATGAATGTTATGTTGTTCTTATGTTAGATCCACTTGATATTCCCCTTGGTTGTAGACACCTATATTCTGCAACCCCCTCATAACTTCTTCGGGTGAGACTGCATCTTCTTCACAGGTGTTGCTGAAAGGACCAATAGTAATGGATTCTTGGTGCACTCTTGGATCTGAACCCTGGGTTTGCCCCTATGCCAACAAATGGTTCCGTTGTTGGGACATGAATATTTTTAAGGGAATGTCAAGGTGGTTTCCATTAAAGACAAAGATTCAAAAGTGGATAGAGTATCAAGAGAAGGACTTCGTTGAATCCCAAAACAAGAAACCTAATCTTAGTTCATAGGATTGGTTGGAGAAATATATCTTTACTGATATACATCAGATCTTGTTTGGAGGAATCCATCAAGAGCTATATGAGTGGCTAGCTAGATTAGCAGATACCCAGTTCAAGATCCGATGTAGACCTCCTGTGGTTTGGATGTCAGAGTTTATCAAGAAGTTAAAGAGAGTTGATATTGTCGTGTCATGAGAAATAGATCACTAGTTCGATAGCACCGTTGGAGGGTACATCACAGGGATTGTTGTTGACAGAGTAGTCTCATACAACCAAGTCGAGAGATATTTCTTTTAGGGACTCAGAGGGAAATTTTTGCAATTTCTGAAGCTGAGAATCAAGATGCTATTGCATGAGAAGAACATCTCAAAGACACAATAGATTGGTTGGATCAAGAAATGCTAATGTTCAAAAATTCAGACAGTGACAACGACACAAAAAATGGACATATGCATAGTGGGAAAGTATTCAGAGAAGTTCATCTTACAAACTTGTTTAAGTAGAAATACGAGGAGGAGGGTTTCTACAATGGAGAAGTGGTAGATATGACAAATGAATAACACTCATAACCTGCTAGGGTAGAGGAAGGAAAAGTTATAGAGCTTCATTGAGGAGAACCTGAACTATGAATAGTATTAAGAAGCTAGAGTAATCCCAGTCACCAGAGTGTCCAGAGAACTATCAATAGTAGTCCACCACATATTTATTTAGGAACCCTAGGAAGATCTATGGCAGATGATGTGAGACTCCCTATCTTTAGGGGATATGAACATGTAGATCCTAATCAACAATGGTTTCTATGTGAAGCCATATGGAACATTAAGAATGTCATAGATGAAGTTGTCAAAAGAACTCAATTCAGTACAACTCTCAGATCGCGCACTGAGTTGGTACATGAAACTTGTCCAAGGAATTTCATAGCCTAAGCCATTGAATCAGATCAAGAACGCACTGATTGAAGAATTCAATAAACCCAAGTCAGAATCCCAATGTATTACAGAGCTAAAAGAGATCAAGAAGAAAGTAGCTGAACTTGTTTAGGATTTCGATCATAGATTCAAGACCTTAACAAGTCGATTGATTTTTCAGATCGCAAATGAACAGAACAAGGAATGGTTCATTTTTTCCCTTCTACCACACATCAGAGTTCCCATGATGCAACAAAAGATTTTTTTGCAGGCTGAGGTGTTGGAGATTTCCATGAATCTAGAATCATCCCCCATGGGAGAATCCAGCTCAGGTATGAGATAGATCTTGAGCCAACTGACTAGTTTGTCTCTATAGGTCGAAGATATGAAGAAATACAAGGGAAAAGATAAAAGAGAAGACATTTGGTGTTCCATATGCAGATTGATTGGCCATGAAAAGGAACACTTCCCTCTATTCAATGAATACCTAGCTTCTGGAGTCATCCCATTGAGGCAAGTTACATTACCTTGGTGCGAGGTATGCAGAAACATACATCGTACTGGTGAGTGTTATTATATGAAAAAGTATGTTCATACACCTACAAATTTGTATTGTACATTCTATAAGTCTGTAGGACATGATGATAGTGATTATAGGGCTTATGATCTCATGCATGAAAGTTCAAGAGGCATATATAAGATTCACAGTGAAGTACAACAAGAAGGAAAAACTACACAATATAACTCTCATGGGAGAGGAAACTTCAATCCTCGTGGTGGATTCAGAGGAGGAATGAGTCGAGGCTGAGGACATACCATCTAATATAATTATGCACAACCAAGACACCTTTCATGATATTTTCAAAACCCTTGTACCACTGGCAGCTATTGCAGCTAGTTTGACCATGTTATAGAAAATTGTCCTGTGTTGCTAGCCAAGCTTCTAGAAAGACGAGGACCTTAGAAGAACCCACAAGTGAAGCTGATATATGTTGAGCCTCACAGGGAATACCCTAGATTCATTGTTATAAACAAAGGAGGTGTTGTTACAGGAGAAGATAGACTGACCTACGAGAAGACTACATAAGATTTAGTAATCAGGAAAGCTACAAAGAGGACCCAAACTTTTGATGCAAAGAAAGAAAGACAAATATTTGAGAAAGCAAGAGAATATTTTAGAGGAGACCAAGGTTCTGCATCAAATACAAGATCAGAAGTGAGAAAATATTGAATTCCTATATCATTTGATCAGTCTGCTTCACCGAAAGAAGGAAAAGAGGTAAGGAAGCTCATATAATTTTTATACACTTTTATTAAGTTGACTCAGGATGAAAGCATTGTACAAGAGCTATAGAATCTAATCAGACAATATGAGTTAGGAAAGATAGACCCCTTGTTGAATAGGGAAGTACACCAAATTGGTAAGAAGAGAAGGACAAATAAGGAATTACATGTGAATGCTCAAATAGGAGAGTATGAGATAGACTATGGGGTCCTCGACTTAGGGTCGAAGGTCAATGTCATGACGAAGCAAACCTGGGAAGCGATGGGAAAACCAAAGTTGATCTATTCCCCTATCACACTTAGGATGTCTAATCAACAAGTTGTAAATCCTTTTGGCATATTGGAACATGTCCCTGTGGACATTGATGGAGTTAGAGCGTTTGCATATTTTGAGGTAATTGAATTGGGCCACTATCCATACCACTCACTATTAGGAATTGATTGGGCCTTCAATAACTCTATTGTTGTTGACTTAAAGAAAATACATATGACTTTTGAAAGATATGGACTTAGGGTCATCGCACTTTTAGATCCAGATGAAGGTCAGAAGTACACAGAACCCATTAGAGAAGAAAACCATGCATATGCGCTAGAAAACATATATAAACTAACAGCTAGATAGCACGATTGCATTAATCCTATAGACGATGGGAATCTAAGCTGGTGAAGTGACAATGCATGCTCATCAGAATGAGAATAATCACTTGAGAACTGGAAGAACCATAGGTATGAAGTATCTACAAGGAGATGTGATAGATTAACCAGAGAAGTTCATTGGATCGACACAACAGTAACTAACTTACCCACATTTGATGGTCTGAATTCATTAGAATCCTTCCTATTAGACTTTGAAGCAAGCATACCAACACAACATAGGTAGTTGGCAGTGGATGATGCCTTGAAATCCACACCACCAAGATGGTGGGGGACACACAAAATTAATATTATAGATTGGGTACAATGCCATACTCTGATGAGAGCACGATTCTCAGCATAAGTAGAAGGCTGTGAGGTTCACTACATAGGTCAAAGTTGCCCAAAGGACCATGTGTGAAGCTGTGAGGAAGCTTGGATATACATTCCTCAAGAAAAATGGGTACACATATTCATCAACATGTTGGAAACAACCCCTATCAACTGGTACCTTCAACTAGAACTGCACCTCATCACTACAGATTGGCAAGGTATGACTCAGAATTTTGTAACCACCTTCTTATTTGAAAGTCAATATCCTTCAGTAGATCAAGCATTATAGATTGTGAGACATAAATTATTCGAGGAGGTATCTAGCCTTCCTTTAGAACAAGAAGAGGATCAATGGACTACGCCTCTCTAGAAACTATAAGGTTGTTACAACATCAATGACGATGAAGACAATGATCCGAGGAAGGTGAACATCATAGAAACAAAAGGCTAGAGAGATGTGGAAGGACAAGGTGTTGAGTTTCCATTCATTGGACAACTAATCAAAATCAAGAAATTCAATATTGGAATAGAGCATACACCAAAATTTGCAAACGTTGGAGATTATTTGGATGCTTCTACCATTGATAAAATTACAGAGTTACTACATGAATATCAGGACTTGTTTCCAACCAATTTCACTGATATGAAGAGAATTAAAGGGCCTATAGGAGATATGAGGATACCTTTGAAGCCATATGCTAGAACACTCAAACAGAGATCTTACAAACTGAACCCTAAATATAAGGAGAAACTGAATATTGAGCTTGACAGAATGTTGGAAGTAGGAATTACAGAACCTATTGAAGAGTCAGAGTGAATAATCCCTATGGTGGTGCAAGATAAGAAAACATGAGAACTCAGGATATGCGTAGACCTCGGGAAGTTGAATGATGCTTGTTTGAATGACCCCTTCCCTACACCATTCACTGACGAAGTGTTAGATAATGTGGGAGGCTAGGAAGTATATTCTTTTACAGATGGATTTTCGGGATACCACCAGATCCGGATTTCCAAGGAAGACTACCTTAAGACCACATTTGCAACAGAATGGGGATCTTACGAATATACAGTGATTCCATTTGGATTGAAAAAAGCCCCAACCATATTTTCCAGGGTGGTGTTCAAAGAATTCAAAGAATTCTTTCATAAATTTCTAGAAGCATATTTTGATGTATGGATTGTGTTTAGTTTGTCTAAAAATCACATTGAATGTCTAAGGCTAATGTTGGATAAATGTAGGTAGTGTCAAATCACTTTGAATCTGAATAATTGCATCTTCTTCTCACTATTTGGAGTACTTTTAGGTCATATTGTATGCAAGCAGGGATTGTTGGTTGATCCATCTAAAATTGCCATTATAGTTGATTTTCCACCTCCTACTTCAGTCAAACAACTGCACACTGTGCTGGGACATATTGGCTATTACAAAAAGTTCATCAAGGGATATGGTTAGATCACAGTGCCTATGGAGAAGTTGTTGAAGAAGGATTGTTAGTTTAGTTGGACAAAAGAATGCCAATAGAGCTTCGACACACTGAAACAGAAAATGGTTACTGCGCCCATTCTAGTTTTCCTAGATTGGACCAAGGAGTTTCATGTGTATGTTGATGCATCTTCCATTTCTTTAGTTGTTGTGTTAGCACAACAAGGAATAGGATACATCGACCACCTGTTAGCCTTTGCTAGAAGGAATTTATATACAACTGATATTAATCATACCACTACTGAAAGAGAGGGATTATTCATGGTGTATGCATTACATAAATTTTTCCACGATTTGTTGAGAGTACACTTTAAAATGTTTATTGATCACTCCACGCTAAAATACCTAGTAAACAAGCCAGTGTTGGGGGGGAGAATATGCATATGGATTCTACTATTTCAAGAATATGATTTTTAGATCATAGTAAAGACAGGGAGAATGAAAAAGGGTCCTGACCACTTATCCAGGTTGGAACATGGAGAAGAGCCAACTAGTTTAGAGGATGCACTGACGGAGCAAAACTACTAGCCATTAGAAAGATCGATGACCACTTCGCAGAGATAGTTTAGTTCCTATCAATAGGAATGGCACCCAGTGAGTACACAATTCCTCAAAAGAAATAAATAGTGGTGCACTTTGCATATTTCTTACTTATAGTTGGACATCTATACAATATGGGACTGGATGAGATATTGCGAAGGTGTGTTATGGAGGCAGGACGATTGATGATCCTCGCAGAAGCTCATGAAGGCATTGCAGGAGGACATTATGCAGGGAAAGAAATTGTGCAGGAGGTTCTTAGAGCTGGCCTTTGGTGGCCTACTTTACATTGAGATGCCAAGGACAATGCCAGAGCCTGTGATGTATTGTAGAGGTTTGGGAAACCATATAAAAGAGATGAAATTCCATTAGCACTATAACTGACCCTAATAGGATTTGAGAAATACGCCATTGACTTTTTTGGACCCATAAATCAACTAGGAAAGTGTACAAGAGAAAGGTACATAATTACAACAACATAATACTTGAATAGATGGGCCGAAGCAAGAATAGTCAAGGATTGTAGTGCAACAACAACTACACGCTTCATATTTGATGACATCATAACCAGGTTTGGATGCCCTAAGATCCTTATGAGTGATCAAGGAATACATTTCATCAATAAGACAATTGAAGCCTTGAGTGAATAATTTGCAGTCCACCATCATAAGAGCACACCATACCATCCACAAGCAAATGGGACAGTTGAAGCATTCAACAAGACCTTGGAGACAAAACTAACCAATATTTTTTATGTGAACAAAGATGATTGGGATTTAAGAGTACCAACAGTTTGATGGGCCTATAGAACCACTTGCAAGAAGATAACAATGCAGACACATTTTAATTTGGTATATGGTCTTGAAGTTGTTGCTCCAATGTAATATCCGATACCAAGCCTGAGAATTGCTACCTTTACAGATATGGATGACCCTAGCGTTGTTCAAGAAAGGCTTGCATAGTTGGTTGAATTGGAAGAAGACAGATTCATTGCAGGATTCCATTAGCAGGTTCAAAAGGGAAGAGAGAAGGCCTATCATGATAGGCACATCAAGAAGAAGACATTTAGGCAAGGTGACCTAGTGTTGGTCTATGACAGCAAGTTCATAAAACATCTTGGGAAGTTCAGAACGCATTGGATAGGGCCATACGAGATTGTTTATGTTCCAGAAGGAGGAGCTGCGCAACTAAAAATGTTGAATGGAGAATGGAAGGAAGGATTAGTGAATGGGATTTGGATGAAGTTGTACTATGACAACCAGCTACCTCGTAGCTCTTAGTAAAAGCAAGAAGAAATGGGTCTAGGTACCTGGTGTAGTTGAAACTGCATACTAGACACAAAAGAGATAGTCTGCACAAGGGATGGAGAGGAGGCAAAGAGAAAAACACAAAGGCTGCACTGCGAAGTCTAGATTCGAAGTAAAATAGGAATCTCAGATCTAAAGTGCCTCGAGACAAGTCACAGGTGAGTTTTGGGGGCATGTTGGCTCTTGGTTATAGGATTATGTGAAGATCAAGGAAGAAAAGGGATAATGTGAACTGCACTGAAGACACAGTGACTATTATTGGGTCGAAGTGAACAAAAGAGAAGAAAAGATGGAATGAAGCCCGA
>JASDQU010310219.1:49310-60158 GCA_032191745.1 Picea mariana
TGCACTCTCTCACTATATCTCCCCCCTACCTTCTTCCTTTTTCCCCTTTGTCCCTCTCTCCTCTATTACCCCCACATCTTTTCCACCCTCTCTTTCTCCTCATTGTTAGTCTCAATTTCACTCTCTCTCTACCCCTCTTTCTCCCTCTACACCCCTCTTTGTATCTCTTTGTATCTCTGCTTCCTCTCTCTCTCTCTCTCTACCCCACCTTTTATGTCTCCCCCCTTCGTCTCACTCTTTGTCTCTCTACCCCCTCTCTCCTTCTCCCTCTCCCTCTTCACCCCTCTCACACACTCTCTCTACCCCCCCTCTTTGTCTTTCTCTCTTCCCCTATCAAACTCTCTCTCTAACCCCCTCCTCCCTCTTTCTCTCCCCATCCCTCCCACTATCTCTCTTATCTTTCTCCTATATACCCCTGCATCCTACATTTACCCCTCTCTCTAACCCCATCTCTATGTTCCTATCTCTCTCACACACAATATCACACACACTCTCTCTACCCCACCTCTATGCCTTTTTCTTTCTCCCTCACAGAAACTTTATCTACCTCTCATTTTTCTCTTCCTCTCTTTCCATCTAACACTCTCACACACTAGCAAGTTTCATACATTGAAAGGAAAGGAAGGACAAGGAAAGACATGGAATTGACCTGGACATGGTAATACATATACAAATAAAGGCATGGAAACACCTAGAATTATACCTAGACATATACGATGACCTACACCTATAACTCGCATTTACATACCTCAGACTCTCACACCCACTCCCTTTGTATCTCTTCCCTCTTCGTCTCTCTCTCTCTCTCTCTCTCTCTCTCTCTCTCTCTCTCTATGTCTCCTTCCCCCTCCATCTGACCCTTTTTCCCTCCCCCCACTATGCCCTCTCTCTCTCTCTCATTCTCTCTCTCTCTCATTATGCCTCCCTCTCTTTCTCTCAATCTCAATATTAACATATATTTTTCTCTTATTTCCTCTCTCCCCCCCTTCCCTTATTTCCCTCATCCCTATATCTTTGTTAGCACTCTGAAGTTTCTAAGGCTAAAGAAGAAATGGGAAGAGGTAACTACAAAACCACTTTGGAGTAAAGGATATAGCCCTCCAATAATCAGAGAGGGATCTATCTGTATGATTTATCTTTGTTTAATGAGAATTTTAGGCTATATATGATAGTAAAGAGTTTTTTTTTTAGATTGTTGTTTGGAACAGGAAAGGAAGGCCATTGGGCAATGGAGTCATAGTTTATAATGGATCAAAACCAAGTCATAACAAGATAATATTGCAGGGAAAGGTAGGCAAATCCATTGGATCTTCAAGATTTAATGCATGGGAAAAATGAAACGCATTAAGAAATCTAATTAAAAACAGATAAGATAATAATTTTGAGTTTAATCTTTAGTGGAAAAAAACAGAAATTATTCTAAGAAAGTGACAGAGGGTAAATTTAAACTAATTATGTCCTTTTGTCTCCTTCAAATAATATAGAATGTAGAAAACAATTTTCATAATAAAAAGAAAAAATTAACAGAGAAAATAACCTTCACCAATGGGATTCACCAGAAGAATCCTACAATGGTCACAATGCATTACTGGAAATATTATCCATGGAGACTTTATGAGTTGTTTTACAAAAATATTTCCATCCTTCAATAATGGTCTGAACTGATAAAATATTTTTACATTTGAATTATAAAAATATATAGAAAAATTATCCCCCATGATCAGGAGGTCGATTTCAACAACCTGGCCAAAAATAGAAACAAATCCCTCAAACTTTTGAACTCTCTGCCATGAAAAAAGTGTCGGAATACTGAAAATAGGGGTCAACTCAAACACTTGTATCTCCCAACATATGATAGCTGTCAAAAATCTAAAAGAGGTTATTGTATATGAGCCTATTATGAATAAAAACCTATCTCATTTTTTCCAAATTCATCTCCATATTCCAAAAACATCTGCCGAAAAAACATGAAAAAAATAGGAAAAAATGGAAGACCGAAAAATAGTTCTTAGATATGGATTTGGTTCACCCAATTCCTGATACCTGTGCAAAAATAGAGAGAGGTTATTTAATTTCATCCTATTTTGGAGAAAACCTATCTTTTTTAAAATTATTTATGGATTTTCCGGAAATACTCTTTGAAGTGGACTGGTAAAACTAGGCGAAAAGTGGTATTTTCGAGGGGAGGGTGGTATTCCTGACCCCCCCTTAGGATGGTAAGTGGTAGTAGAGGGGCAGTCGAAAATCCCGTGGAGGTGAAAATTTTCCAGGGTGATTTCACTTCCCATAGCCCCCCTCGTTAAAGCTCAGATGGAATACATTCATGCCATTGATGTGATATTTTGGGATTTGTGCGTAAGAGAGCTAAATGTTTTTTGTTTCATCTGTTTTATATGTTTTTGTTTTTTTTTTATTATTTTGTTTTATGTTTTTATTGTATTTATGTTTTAATTTTTATTTATTATTTTGTTTTGTTTTACCTGTTTTATCTTTTCTTTGTTTTATTTATTTGTTTTAATTGTTTTCTAATTATTTTACAATGTTTTATTATTATTTTTTATAGTTTTTATTTATTATATGTATTTTTATATTTTTTGACTTTTCTAAATTGTTTTATATTTTAAGGTTTTTTGTTTTAGTTTAATTCATTATAGTTAATTAGCTTCAAGCCTATGTTTCAATTAATTATTAATTAATTTATTATTAACAAACCTAACCCATTTTTACTAATCTAACTACACTAATCTAATTAAATTAACTTTACTAAGCTAATTAATATTAAAACATGCCATTAACCATTTATTATTAACCTATTGTTTTTTAGCATAAGCTTTTTTACTCATGTAGGGATGAAATTGGAGAAGGGGTGAAGAAATGAAGGGCGAGGGAATGAAGGGTGCAATAGGATGATGATGTATTAGGCGAAATGGATGGAGGGAGAAGTGAAATCAATCGAGCCAAGCAAGCCATATGTCTTCATCACGAGAGGAATGACAAATAGATAACTGAAGAATCAAATCACCTATGATTATAGGACCCCAAGATAGGCTCCACCTAGAGATGGAAGATCCTTCAAGAGGTGACAAGAGCCACAGAACTTTGAACACGCAGACCAGTGCTTTAACTGTTGGGTTGATCCCAAAACTTTATTCTACAACCTATACATGTTTTGATCCTTCAATTGAAACAAAATCAATCTGAAGATTGAAATTTGAAATGCATGCTAAAATGAAATTTGTATTGCAATTTGAAATTGAGGATTCAAAAAAAATAAAATCCACACTGAAAACAAATTGTAAATTACTGAAACAATGCTCGCCAAATTGAGCTTATTCACACAGTCCTACCCTAATTTGTCGAAATTTTTTCTCGATTAGGTAATGGAAAAATGCCAATGAAGCCAATCCAACAATTGATTTAATAACTATGTTCTTTTATTGTTTTTGACAAAGATAAAAACCAAAGCGTGTAAGGTCTTTAGGAACTGATTTCCACTCTGAACTTCATAATTTAAAACTTTTGAACTATAGCAGATCAAAGAGGATCTAAGTATCAATTGACATTTCGAAAAGAATATCTCCTCCATATAGAAAAATATAGGATCATGAAAGGCATGACCTATCCCTTGGTATTCAAATTCAGCCATTTCCAAATCATAATTTAATATTGTATTTTTGATGTTTGTATCATCGTGAAAATTCTGATTTGACTGCAGATTTTCATAAGAGTTTTGTAATGAGACTTCTGCTAAAAAGGACCATGAAAGATACTTCCTAAGAATGACTATATCATAACTTCTTTTAAGATCATAGCTGGGTAATGAACCATGACTTTGACAACACAAGTCATCTAACACATCAGATATTGGATTCTGTAGAAATTGAGATGATGGTTGCATTGGTTCTGATAAAACTTCTTGATTTTATGTGTGTTTATCCTTCAACACCTGCTCAAGACTCTTCTTCAAATTTTGAAATGAATTAAAGTTTAATGGTACATAGTTATACTACGTTAATTCATATTCTATTTAAAAATCAATGCAACTCAGGGGATGCAATTTCGGAGCAACGACAACTTCCATATCATAAATGACATCCTAAACAGATTTATGAGAACATTCTCCATCCCTATTATTGTCAACTTGATTATAGTTTTTTCTTAGAAATTAAAAGGAAGATAAACATAAGGGTAAATCCTTTCACTTAATTCGATATTTTCATCATTTTGCACATTGTTGTCATAATTTCTATGCATAGGTTGAGTGCCATATTTGAGTTGCAATTGATCTTCTTCCTCCCAACAATATGTTGTTGATGGTTTTGAAGAATTCACGTTGGTTTAATTCTCATGATATTTATCATACTTGGTTAGATCATCTGATCTAGGTGGATATTGGTGCCCACCCACATTTTCCAATTGGCTCAAAACAGTCTTCTGGCAATTTACTATTTTTTGCGGTTTTAACTTCTAGGGCCATTTTGAGGGCCTAAATGAAGGGTTTTAAGGATATAGTTTCTCAATGTTAGTCGAAGGCATGATTGAGACCCCAAAATGAATCTCCCCAGTGATACCTTTCCAACGGGCTATGACGCGCCTAAAACATAGATCGTATCAAAAAGTTATGAACCCGGGAAGTTGATGTACTAACTTACCCAAATGGGGCCCACATGAATTTTGGCTCTTCATCTCCTAGGGTTAGGTTTTTGGATGTCTAGGGTTTTTGGAATTCCTATTTATTCTAAAAAATCCGTCAAAGCCTCATTCTAATCATCTTCTTGCGAATGTGAGTAGCCGTCACACCTCTTCTCAGAGATATGTTGCCACCATTCTAGCGAGTCTTTCACACTATATTTTTACAGTCTCTGTACATTTCTTTCATTAATAGAAATTGTGTATTAGTGTATATATGTTTTTGTGGTTTCATCTATGATACATTTATGTTATATTATTTAATATCTACGATATCTCTGTTCAATTCTTTATTATATCTCCTCTCTCATTTCGTGTCGAAAATAATCTGGATTAGTGGTATCAAAGCAGGTTGCTCTTGACAGTTTTTTTCAGTGCATTTCCCCGACGAGGTCCAAGTACAAAAAAATGGGTCTCAAGATTGTCTCTTTTTAATACTATCTCTCTCGCATTCCCAAGAAACCCTCAATGGCGGAAGAAAATAAAAATGATTGAGCAGACGATCATATGAGTCTGTTGCTTGAGCAAGCTCTCACGTGACAAAGGGACGAAATGATGGAGAATTTTTCCCACATCCTTAAACACCTACTAATAGCAATAGGCACATATTCATCAAACAAACACTTTGGAGGGACCTCACCTTTCAAGGTACAAGTTAATTTTGATATTCCTGTAATTTAAGGACAAATAGATGCAAAAGCCCTAGACAAATGGTTAAACCTGCTAGAAGGTTATTTCTCTATTCTATTTTTTTCGATAGAGAAAAGATCCCCTTCACACTTCTTAAATATCTTCCCCATGTCAAACATTTGTGGGAAACTTACTGGGATAAAAGTTCCATAGAGGAGTCTAGAATATGTCGGGTTGAGCCCACTTGGGATTTTTTTGTGGATGCGATAAAGGAACAGTATTACCCTGTTGGCAACCATGAGGACTAGTACATGAGATGGACCACACTACGGCAAGAGAGGGCACAAGAAGTTCCATAGTTCACCAATACCTTCCATAACTTACACACCAGGATGGGTATCAAAGACTTCAAACACCATTTGGTTCAGAAATACCATGGGGCTCTACACAGATACATCCAAACTAAAATGGATTTTTTGGACTTCTCATCACTCGATGATGCTTATCGATATGTTGTTAAAATCGAGAAGAAATTTAAGCATCATAACAAATGGGAGTTCACATCTGCAAATATGCAACAACTAAGGTATGACAAAGACAACCATAACAAACTATATCCTAAAAACTAGTCCAAGCCACATGAAAAGAAGGGTCATGAGAAGACAAAGAAGGACACCAAAAAATTGTGTGATTTCCACAAAATTCCCTGGCAGAACACCGATGAGTGTCACTCAAAATATTCATTTGTGGCCAAGATCAATGACAAGAAGTTGAAACCCGATTCAGAATCTGATTCTAAAAATACTAGTAAAAGACAGATCATCGATGTAGACCCCACTACTATTGTCACAACCACGGGAATTCAACCAGAAGAACCAACATATACTGAAGCGAGGGAGAACCTTTTTTCATTCACAGATGTGGGTGAAGGGGACTCTGCTACATTTTAGTGTTGATAGAGGAAGCCAAAATAACCTCATCTCAGCAGAGGTCATCAAATAGTTGGGATTGTCGACAACACCACACCGACAACCATACAACATCAGGTGGATTCACCAAGGATGAGATCTTTGTGTTAGCCAACAGTGTTGATTTTCATATGTCATCCATCCCTTAAAGGATGAGGTATTTTGTGTTGTTTCCCCACTAGATGTCTGTGATTTTCTCTTGGGCCAACCATATATGTGGAAGTGCCATGCGGTTTATGAGTCTTGACCCCACAGTGTCATTGTTTCTCTGGGGGGTCATCTCTACATAATACCATAGGTAGTTCCAAATACTGTTCCACCTAAAAAATGTTGCAAGGCAGTATCTCATACTACAAAATTCAGATTCTTCACAATATGTTCAAAAGGTGAACAAAAGGATACTGCAATCACTATGACCTTGACCCAAGCACCTTCTATCTAATAGAATCGGGTTCAAAAGATTGTAGTAAAGTGTAAAGATTCTTTCTGCACAAAATAATATCATGTATCCAGACTAGTTAAAAAGTTCCAACCCTTCCAGCCACATGCTTGTGATATCCTTCCACAAACCAAGCAGTGCGACATCTCCAGCAAGCCAAGCAACTCACCAAGATTTAGATTCGGCACACTTTTTCCTCTCCCTTGAGAAATCAACACAATGGAGGCCATTTTTTCCTAAGGAGATATTACTGGTCCAGGTATATATCGGTGGCCACCCAACTTTTCCAACTGGCTCAAAATAGTTTTCTGGCAATTTTGGAAATTTACTATTTTTAGTAGTTTTAACTTCTATGGCCATTTTGAGGGCCTAAGTGAAGGATTTTCAGGATTGAGCTTCTCAATTATATCCAAAGTCATTATTGATCCCCCAAAATGAATATCCTCGATGATACCTTTCCAACGGGCTATCATACGCCTAAAATGGAGATCATATGTAAACGTTACGACCCTAGGAAGTTGATGTACTAACTTACCCAAACAGGGCCCACATGACTTTTGGTTCTTCATCTCCTAGGGTTAGGTTTGTGGATGTCTATGGATTTTGGAATCCATTCTTAATGTAAAAATTCCTTTAGACCCTCATTTTAATCATCTTCTTGTGAATGCGAGTAGCTGTCACACCTCTTCTCAGAGATAAGTTGCCACCATTCTAGCGAGTCTTTCACTCTATATTTTTACAGTCTTTGTACATTTATTTCATTAATATAAATAGTGTATTATTGCATATATGTGTTTATGGTTGCATCTCTGTTACATTTTTTTTATACTATTGAATATCTGTGACATCTCTGTGCATTTCTTTATTATATCTCCACTCTCATTTCGTGCCGAAAATAATTTGGATCATCATGCATGAAAGAAATTTCATCAAAAATATACATCATATCATTCGATTTCTATTCTACAAGCTGAGTTGGAGTTTCATCTTTGATTGTGTTGTGAATTGAATACATGAAATAATGATTTGCCAATCCATGATACCAAGGGTGAGTTGCATAGTTTTTGGGAACAATGACCCTTTATTTATTTGTAACTAATAGAACATGATGCCCTTGAACAACAATTTCATTTGCCATGATGAATTGTTGGATCATTTCTTTCATTGTGCTCGCTAGAATTTCCAGTTTAGTTTCTAAATATTTCAACTGCTCCTTTTCTATTTCCTTCCTTTCTTCTTCCTTGATCTTTGACCTTTTGATTAGTAAATTAGCTTCTACATTAAATGCACTATACTTCATCTCCTTGAATGTTGTATTTTTCCTTTCTCTCAATTGAAATTCCATAACTAGATCAAAGGCATTTGGGGTAGTGTGACAGAGCTAAACCAGGAGGTGGTCTTATATAAACAAGCATGGAATTGTAAACTTGCTTGAATCTGGCTAAAAAGTGTTGCAATTTATCTCTTGGCTATCTTTTCAAATGATCATACTCTTATAATATGAGAAATATATTTCTCTTGATCTCACATTTACTAGGGAAGACTTCTACAAACTGATGAAAATTTTAAATGCTTGTAGCTAACAAACTTTTGAACCATTCCCTAGCTCTATCTTGCAAACATAGAGAAAAAAGTATGATGCAAACATCATCTTCTTCCACCTCAAAAAATTCAAGAAAATTCTCAAAACCCTGAATATAGGAAGTAATATTCTCCATCCAAACTGGGAAGGTATTTGTAGTAATTGATAGGGAAATCATGGAGTATACGGGGTAATATAAGAGGCTTCTATCTATCTGGAATATTTACAGGTGTAGGATTATGTATAGGTGCTGTAAAACTAGGCCTGATCTCTTGAGATTCCTCAAATTGAATTTGATCAACACGAGTTTCAGCAATATGCTCTTGCCCAGGTTCACAAAAAAGGAAGAAATAATTAAAAATAAAACCATTTACGTCTTTTATACAATTCCAACTTGCATACATGATCTTTTTAGATTATCTTGTCATTGTTTCAGCTTCTTCCTCTAGTGGAGTCTTTGAAAATGATTGGAGTTTACTAGAGTCTCTAGGTGGATGATTCTGCCTTCTTATATCTGATCACTGTCCACTATCAGTAATCAGATCTGGAAATTTGGAACTTTCTCACGATGAAGAAAAAATGGGAATAGGTAACTACAATACCACTTTGGATTCAATGATCTATCCCTCTAAGACTCATAGAGGGATCTCTATGTATGATTTACCTTTGTCTAATGGGAATTTTAGGCTAGATGTGACAGTACAATGTTTGGTTTTTAGATTGTTGTTTGGAATAGGAAGGGAAGGCCATTGGGTAATGGAGTCACAATTCATAATGGATCAAAACCATGTCATAAAAGGATAATATTGCAGGTCAAGGTAGTCAAATACACTATATCTTCAAGATTTAATGCATGGGAAAGATGGACGAGATTAAGAAATCCAATTAAAAGCAGAGCAACTGAGAATTCCAAGTTTAATCTTTAGTGGAAAAACATAGAAATTATTCCACAAAAGTGGCAGAGGGTACATTTAAACCAATTATGTCCTTTTGTCTCCTTAAAATAATTCAGAATTTAGAAAACACTTTTGATAACAGAAAGAACAAATTAGCATAGAAAATAAAAATTCACCAATGGGATTTTCCACAAGAATCCTACAATGGTCACAATGTATTACTGGAAATCTCATTAATGGAGGCTATGTGAGAAATTTTACAAAATTAGTTTCATCCTTCAATAATGGTCCCAACTGATCAACCCTTTTTAAATTTGAATTATAAAAATATATATAAAAATTATCCCCCAAGATCAACAAGTTGATTCAACAACCTGGCCAAAAATAGAAACAAATTCCTCAATGTTTTGAACTATCTCCAATGAAAAAGGGTCGAACTTCTTAAAATACGAGTCAACTCAGACACTTGTATCTCCCAAAGTATGAAAACTGTGAAAACATTGAAAAAGGTTATTGTATATGAGCTCATACTGAGTAAAAACCTCTCTCGATTTTTCCAAATTCATCTCGAGCTTCCCAAAACATTTTTCCGCAAAAACATGACAAAAACAAGAAAAAATGGAAGCGTGAAAAATAGTTCTCTGAGATGGATTTGATTCTTCCAATTCCTGATGATTGTGCTAAAAATGAGAGAAATTATTGAATTTAATCTCGTTGCTGAGAAAAACCTCTCTTGGTTTTTCAAAATTCTTTCTGGTTTGCCTGAAAACGCTCTTTGAAGTGGACTAGTAAAACTGGGAAAAAAATGGTTTTTTTAGGGAAAGGTGGTATTTCGGATCCCCCCCCAAGGGTGGTAAGTGGTATTAGTGGGGGGGGGGGGTCCTAAATCTCATGAAGGTGACAAGTGTTGAGGATGTTTTCACTTCCCAGACCCCCCCTCATTAAAGATCGGATGGCAGGGGGGTCCGGAATACATTCACACCATTGATTTGATATTTTGGGATATATGAGTATGGGAGGTAAATGTTTTTTTTTGTTTCATACCTATTTTGTTTTATATGTTTCTTGTTTTATTTGTTATTATTTTGTTTTATTATTTTATTGTATTTTTGTTTTAATTTTTAATTTTTATTTAGTTTTCTTTTACCTTTATCTTTTCTTTGTTTTATTTATTCTTTTTAATTGTTTTCTAATATTTTATTATTGTTTTATATAGTTTTTTTTTATTATATGTATTTTTATATGTTTTGATTTTTTAAAATTGTTTTATATTTTTTGTTTTTTTTTTAGTTTAATTAATGATTGTTAATTAGTTTCAAGCCTAAGTTTCAATTCATTATTAATTCATTATTAATTAATTTATTATTAACAAACCTAACCTAGTTTTACTAATCTAACTACACTAATCGAATTAAATTAACTTTACTAAGCTAATTAATATTGAAAAATGCCACTAACCATTTATTATTAACTTATTGGTTTTTAGCGTAAGCTTGTTTATTCATGTAGTGACAAAATTGGTGGAGGGGTGAAGAAATTAAGGGTGAGAGAATGAAGGGTGCAAACAAGTGATGAAGGATCAAGCGAAGTTGATGGAGGGAGAAGTAAAATCAACCGAGACCAACAAGCGAGATGTCTTCATCA
>JASDQU010310219.1:66715-82600 GCA_032191745.1 Picea mariana
GATGAAAATTTTAAATGCTTGTAGCTAACAAACTTTTGAACCATTCCCTAGCTCTATCTTGCAAACATAGAGAAAAAAGTATGATGCAAACATCATCTTCTTCCACCTCAAAAAATTCAAGAAAATTCTCAAAACCCTGAATATAGGAAGTAATATTCTCCATCCAAACTGGGAAGGTATTTGTAGTAATTGATAGGGAAATCATGGAGTATACGGGGTAATATAAGAGGCTTCTATCTATCTGGAATATTTACAGGTGTAGGATTATGTATAGGTGCTGTAAAACTAGGCCTGATCTCTTGAGATTCCTCAAATTGAATTTGATCAACACGAGTTTCAGCAATATGCTCTTGCCCAGGTTCACAAAAAAGGAAGAAATAATTAAAAATAAAACCATTTACGTCTTTTATACAATTCCAACTTGCATACATGATCTTTTTAGATTATCTTGTCATTGTTTCAGCTTCTTCCTCTAGTGGAGTCTTTGAAAATGATTGGAGTTTACTAGAGTCTCTAGGTGGATGATTCTGCCTTCTTATATCTGATCACTGTCCACTATCAGTAATCAGATCTGGAAATTTGGAACTTTCTCACGATGAAGAAAAAATGGGAATAGGTAACTACAATACCACTTTGGATTCAATGATCTATCCCTCTAAGACTCATAGAGGGATCTCTATGTATGATTTACCTTTGTCTAATGGGAATTTTAGGCTAGATGTGACAGTACAATGTTTGGTTTTTAGATTGTTGTTTGGAATAGGAAGGGAAGGCCATTGGGTAATGGAGTCACAATTCATAATGGATCAAAACCATGTCATAAAAGGATAATATTGCAGGTCAAGGTAGTCAAATACACTATATCTTCAAGATTTAATGCATGGGAAAGATGGACGAGATTAAGAAATCCAATTAAAAGCAGAGCAACTGAGAATTCCAAGTTTAATCTTTAGTGGAAAAACATAGAAATTATTCCACAAAAGTGGCAGAGGGTACATTTAAACCAATTATGTCCTTTTGTCTCCTTAAAATAATTCAGAATTTAGAAAACACTTTTGATAACAGAAAGAACAAATTAGCATAGAAAATAAAAATTCACCAATGGGATTTTCCACAAGAATCCTACAATGGTCACAATGTATTACTGGAAATCTCATTAATGGAGGCTATGTGAGAAATTTTACAAAATTAGTTTCATCCTTCAATAATGGTCCCAACTGATCAACCCTTTTTAAATTTGAATTATAAAAATATATATAAAAATTATCCCCCAAGATCAACAAGTTGATTCAACAACCTGGCCAAAAATAGAAACAAATTCCTCAATGTTTTGAACTATCTCCAATGAAAAAGGGTCGAACTTCTTAAAATACGAGTCAACTCAGACACTTGTATCTCCCAAAGTATGAAAACTGTGAAAACATTGAAAAAGGTTATTGTATATGAGCTCATACTGAGTAAAAACCTCTCTCGATTTTTCCAAATTCATCTCGAGCTTCCCAAAACATTTTTCCGCAAAAACATGACAAAAACAAGAAAAAATGGAAGCGTGAAAAATAGTTCTCTGAGATGGATTTGATTCTTCCAATTCCTGATGATTGTGCTAAAAATGAGAGAAATTATTGAATTTAATCTCGTTGCTGAGAAAAACCTCTCTTGGTTTTTCAAAATTCTTTCTGGTTTGCCTGAAAACGCTCTTTGAAGTGGACTAGTAAAACTGGGAAAAAAATGGTTTTTTTAGGGAAAGGTGGTATTTCGGATCCCCCCCCAAGGGTGGTAAGTGGTATTAGTGGGGGGGGGGGGTCCTAAATCTCATGAAGGTGACAAGTGTTGAGGATGTTTTCACTTCCCAGACCCCCCCTCATTAAAGATCGGATGGCAGGGGGGTCCGGAATACATTCACACCATTGATTTGATATTTTGGGATATATGAGTATGGGAGGTAAATGTTTTTTTTTGTTTCATACCTATTTTGTTTTATATGTTTCTTGTTTTATTTGTTATTATTTTGTTTTATTATTTTATTGTATTTTTGTTTTAATTTTTAATTTTTATTTAGTTTTCTTTTACCTTTATCTTTTCTTTGTTTTATTTATTCTTTTTAATTGTTTTCTAATATTTTATTATTGTTTTATATAGTTTTTTTTTATTATATGTATTTTTATATGTTTTGATTTTTTAAAATTGTTTTATATTTTTTGTTTTTTTTTTAGTTTAATTAATGATTGTTAATTAGTTTCAAGCCTAAGTTTCAATTCATTATTAATTCATTATTAATTAATTTATTATTAACAAACCTAACCTAGTTTTACTAATCTAACTACACTAATCGAATTAAATTAACTTTACTAAGCTAATTAATATTGAAAAATGCCACTAACCATTTATTATTAACTTATTGGTTTTTAGCGTAAGCTTGTTTATTCATGTAGTGACAAAATTGGTGGAGGGGTGAAGAAATTAAGGGTGAGAGAATGAAGGGTGCAAACAAGTGATGAAGGATCAAGCGAAGTTGATGGAGGGAGAAGTAAAATCAACCGAGACCAACAAGCGAGATGTCTTCATCACGAGAGAAATGCCAAATAGATAGCTAAAGAATCAAATCACCTATGATTATAGGACTCCAACATAGGCTCCACCTGGGTATGGAATCTCTTTCAATAGGTGAAAATAACCATAGAAATATGAACACACAGATCGATGCTTTAACCATTGGGCTGATCCCAAAACTTTATTCTGCAACCTGTACCTGTTCTGATCCTTCAACCGCAACCAAATCAATCTGAAGACTGAAATTTGAAATGCACGCTAAACTGGAAATTGTACTGTAATATGAAACTAAATCTTCAAAAAAATGAAATCCACATGGAAAACAAATTGAAAATTACTGAAAGAATGCTCGCCAAACTGAGATTATTCACACACTCCTACCCTAATTTGCCAAAATTTATGCTCGATTAGGTAGTGGAAAAATTCCAATGAAACTAACCCAACAACTGATTTAATCACTTTTTTCTTTTATTGCTTTTTACGAACATCAAAACCAGGGCTTGTAAGGCCATTAGGAACCAATTTCCACTCCGAACTTAATAATTTAAAACTTTGCAACTGTCGGAGATCAAAGAAGCTCTAGGTATCAATTGACATTTCAGAAAGAAGAGTTCCTCCATATAGACAACTATAGGATCATGAAATGCATGACCTATCCCTTGGTATTCAAATTTAGTGAATTCCAGATCATAATTTATTATTGTCTTTATGTTGTTTGTGTCATCGTGAAAATTATGATTTCACTGCAGATTTTCATAATAATTTTTTCATGAGACTTCTACTAAACAAGACCATAAAAGAGTCTGCCTAATCATGTATATATCATAACTTCTTTTAATATCATAGCTGGCTAATGAACCATGACTTTGACAACACAATTCATCAAACAAATTAGATATTGGATCTTGTAGAAATTGAGATGACTGTTACACTGGTTCCAATGAAACTTCTTTATTTTCTCTGTGCTTATCCTTCAACACCCACTCAAGAGTCTTATTAAAAAATTGAAATGAATTAAAGGTTAATGGTACAGAGTTATACTGTGTTAATTCATCTTCTGTTTGAAAATCAATGCAACTCAGGGGCTACAATTTTCGAGCAAGGAAAACTTATGCATCATAAATGACATACTTAAGAGATTTATCAGGACATTCTCCATCCCTGTTATTGTCAACTTGCTTATAGTTTTTTCTTAAAAATTGAAAGGAAGAGAAACATAAGAGTAAATACTTTCCACTTACTTTGAGATTCTCTGCATTTTTCACATTGTTGTCATAATTACTATGCATAGGATGACTGTCATATTTGAGTTGCAACTAATATTCTTCCTCCCAACAATATGTTGTTCATGGTTTTGAAGAATTCACCTTGGTGTAATTCTCACCATATTTTCCATACTTGGTTAGATCATCCCTGAAATAAATTTCATCAAACATATACATCATATCAAATGGTTTCTCTTCCACAAGCTGATCTTGAGTTTCATATTTGACTGTGTTGTGAATTGAATCCATGAAATAATAATTTTCTAATCCATGATACCAAGGGTGACATGAAAAGTGTTTGGAAATAGTGACCCTTTCTTTATTTGTAACCAATGGAACATGATGCACTTGAAAAACAAGTTGATTTTCCCATGATGAATTTCTGCATCATTTCTTTCATTGTGTTGGCTAGAATGTCCAGCTTAGCTTATGAAGAATTCAATTTCTCATTTTCTATTTTCTTCCTTTATTATGCCTTGATTTTTGACCTTTTTATTAGTAAATTAGCTTCTACATTAAGTGAACTATCCTACATTTCCTTGAGTGTTGTAGTGTTCCTTTCTCTCAATTGAAATGCCATCTCTGGATCAAAGGCATATTGGTAGTTTAAAATAGCTAAACCAGGAGGTGGTCTTATATTAGCATGCATGGAATTGTAAACTTTATTGAATCTCGCTGGAAAGTGTTACATTGTCTCTCCTGTATGTCTTCTCAAATGATCATACTCTTCTAATATGAGAAAATGATTTATCTTGATCTCTCATTTACCAAGGAAGACTTCTACAAACTGATGAAAATTTGCAATGCTTGCAGCTGACAAACTTTTGARCCACTCCTTAGCTCTATATTCCAAAGATAGAGMAAAAACTCYGATGCAAACATCATSTTCTTCGACCTCAAAAAAATCAAGAAAATTCTCAAAACCTTGAATGTGTTTCTTAGTAGTGATGTTACCATATTCTCCATCAAACCTGGGAAGGTATTTGTAGTAATTGAGAAGGAAATCATGGAGTATAGGGGGTAAGATAAGAGGCGTGTATCTATATGGAATATTTACAGGTGTAGGAGTATGTAGAGGGGCTGTAAAACTAGGATTGATCTCTTGAGTTTCCTCAGGTTGAATTTGATCAATATGAGTTTCAGCGATATGGTCTTGGCCAGGTTCACAAAAAGCAAAGAAACAGTTAAAAATAAAACCATTTACGTCTTGGATAAAATTCCAGCTTGCATACATGATATTTTCAGATTGTCTTGTCATTGTTTCAGGTTCTTCCTCCAGTGGAGTCTTTGAAACTAATTGGATTTGATTGGAGTCATCAGGTGGATGATTCAACCTTCTTGTGTATGAGAACTTTCCACTATCAATAATCAAATCTGGAGCTTGATATTCTTTCTAATGGACATTCCCCAGTATGGTCGTCATTATGTTAGCACTATGTAATTTCTCAGGATGAAGAAGAAATGGGTAGAGGTAACTACAAAACCACTTTGGAGTCAAGGATTTAGCCATCCAATACTTAGAGAGGGATCTCTCTGTATTATTTATCATTGTTTAATGGGAATTTTAGGCTAGCTATGATAGTATAGGGTTTGGTTTTTATATTTTTGTTTGGAATAGGAAGGGAAGGTCATTGGGCAATGTAGTCACAGTTCATAATGGATCAAAACCATGTTATAATAGGATAATATTGCAGGGAAAGGTAGGAAAATATACTATATCTTCAATATTTAATGCATGGGAAAGATGGAACATATTAAGAAATCCAACTAAAAATAGAGCAACTAAGAATTATGAGTCTAATCGTCAACGGAAAAAAACAGAAATTATTCCAAGAAAGGGAGAGAGGGTAAATTTAAACCAATTCTGTCCTTTTGTATCCTTAAAATAATTAATAATGTAGAAAACAATTTTGCTAACATAAAGAACAAATTAACAGAGAAAATAAACTTCACCAATGGGATTCACCAGAAGAATCCTACAATGGTCACACTGTATTACTGGAAATCTCATCCATGGGGGATCTGTGAGTTGTTTTACAAAATTAGTTCCATCCTTTAATAATGGTCCCAAATGATCAACCATTTTTACATTTGAATTATAAAAATATATAAACAAATTACCCCCGAGGATCAAGAGGTCGATTCAACAACCTGGCCAAAAATAGAAACAAATCCCTCAAAGTTTTGAACTGTCTCCCATGGAAAAAGGGTCACACTGCTAAAACTGGGTTTACTCAGAAACTTATATCTACCAAAGTATGAGATTTGTGCAAAAAATGAAATGCATTGTTGTATATGAGATCGTTCTGAGTAAAAATCTCTCTCGTTTTTTCCAAATTCATCTCCAACTTCCCAAAACATATGCCACAAAAGCATGACAAAAACAGGAAAAAATGGAAGCTTGAAAAATAGTGTGGAGAAATGGTTTGATTCTCCCAAATACTGATACCTTTGCAAAAAATAAGAATTGAATTTAAGCCCATTGTGAATAAAATCCTTTCTCGGTTTCTCAAAATTCTTTTTGGTTCGCCCGAAAATGCTCTTTGAAGTGGACTGCTAAAAATGGCTGAAAAGCGATTTTGTTGAGGGAAAGGTGGTATTCCAGACCTCCCCTAGGGTGGTAAGTGGTATTAGGGGGGGTTTATGAAATACCATGGAGGTGACAAGTGTCCATGGTGGTTTCACTTCTCGGACTCCCCCTCGTTAAAGCTAGGATGGCAATGGGGGTCCGAAATACATTCACACCATTGATTTGATATTTTGGGATATGTGCGTATGGGAGGTAAATGTTTTTGTTTTGTTTTCTATGTTTTTTGTTTTATTTATTATTATTTTGTTTTATGTTTTTATTGTATTTTTTTTTTAATTTTTATTTATTATTTATGTTTGTTTTACATGTTTTATCTTTTCTTTGTTTTTTTATTTGTTTTAATTGTTTTCTAATGTTTTACTATTGTTTTGTATAGTTTTATTTATTATATGTTTTTATTTTTTTAATTGTTTTATATTTTAGGTTTTTTTTTTTAGTTTAATTAATTATTGTTAATTAGTTTCAATTAATTAGTAATTAATTTATTATTAAAAAACCTAACCTAGTTTTACTAATCTAACTACACTAATCTAATTAAATTAACTTTGCTAAGCTAATTAATATTAAAAAATTCCACTAACCATTTATTATTAACCTATTGTTTTTTAGCCTACACTTGTTTATTCATGTAGGGGGCGAAATTCGCAGAGGGGTGAAGAAATAAAGGGAGAGGGAATGAAGGGTGCAGCAAGGTGATGAAGGATAGGGAAAAATGGATGGAGGGAGAAGTGAAATGAACCAATCCCAACAAGTTAGATGTCGTCAACACAAGTGCAATGCCAAATAGATAACTGAAGAATCAAATCAGCTATGATTATAGGACCCCGACATAGGGTCCACCTAGGGATGGGATCTCTTTCAAGAGGTGACAAGAACCACAGAACTCTTAACACGCAGACTGATGCTTTAACCATTGGGTTGATCCCAAAACTTTATTCTGCAACCTGTACCTGTTCTGATCCTTCAACTGAAACCAAATCAATATGAAGAATGAAATTTGAAATGCATGATAAAATGAAAGTTGTATTGCAATCTGAATTTGAAGATTCAAAAAAAATGAAATGCAGACTGAAAACAAATTGAAAATTATTTAAAGAATGCTCGCCAAATTGAGCTTATTCACACAATCCTACCCCGATTTCCCAAAATTTTTGCTCGATTAGGTAATGGAAAAATGTCAATGAAGCCAGTCCAACAGTTGATTTAATAAAAAAATTCTTTTATTGTTTTTGACAAACATCAAAACCAGATCTTGTAACGTTATTAGGAATCGATTTCCACTCTAAACTTCATAATTTAAAACTTTGGAACTATGGGAGGTCGAAGAGTCTCTAGATATCAATTGACATTTCCAAAAGAAGAGCTTGTCCATATAGACAACTATAGGATCATGAAAGGCATGAACTATCCCTTGGTATTCAAATTCAGCCAATTCCAAATCATAATTTATTATTGTATTTATGTTGTTTGTTTCATCATGCAAATTCTGATTTGACTACAGATTTCCATAAGAATTTTGTAATGAGACTTATGCTAAACAGGAACATGAAAGAGACTTCCTAATCATATCCATATAATAACTTCTTTTAAGCTCATATTTGGCCAATGAACCGTGACCTTGACAACACAAGTCATCCAAGAAATCAGATATTGGATCCTATAGAAATTGACATGACTATTGCATTGGTTCCAATGAAACTTCTTGATTTTCTGTGTGTTTATCATTCAACACCTGCTCAAAAGTCTTATTCAAAAATTGAAATTAATTAAAGGTTAATCTTATAGATTTATACTGTGTTAATTTATCTTTTGTTTGAAAATCAATGCAACTCTGGGGATGAAATTTTGGAGCAAGGACAACGTCCATATCATAAATGAAATCCTTAAAAAATTTATCGAAACATTGTTCATCACTATTATTGTCAAATTTCTTATATTGTTTTCTCATAAATTGAAAGGAAGAGAAACATAAGCATAAAACATTTCCACTTACTCTAATATTTTCAGCATTTTGCACATTGTTGACATAATTGCTATGCACGGGGCGACGGTCATATTTGAGGTGCAATTTATCTTCTTCCTCCCAACAATATGTTGTTGATGGTTTTGAAGAATTATGTTAAGTACCTATACTAGATCTAAAAATATACTTCAATAATACCAAGAATAAACCATAAACCATTCACCATAACATGAACACAAGAAATAGTGAAAACCCTTGAGGTAGGGTAACACCATACATTAAACCTTATGGAAGGATAAAACTCTTCAAGAAATCCTTTCTTGTACAATCACAATATTCTTCCCTATGTTTCATTACATTGCTTACACTTTTTTATATAGCTCTCCCTATATCCTAGGAACCTTCTAGAGAGCCTTCTCAAACTTATTACATCCAACTACCATAGTGGGTCTTTATTAATATAGTGGACCTAGTCCACCTTACATTGAATGACCACATTATCGTATATTAAATGACTTCCACTAATAACACATAACTGCATTCCCATTGGGTACCTCCTTAGGTACCCCATATTACCTCCCTTATAAGTATACTACAATCCATCCCCCTTCACATGTTTTGTCCTCAAAACATGAGAAGAAACCATACAATATGACTAACTAAGCATTGTAGACAACTGGTACCAAGTACGACCATCCATCCATCTCAATAGAAGTTGAACATGATGTCTATCTACTACATTTCCACCGTGATCTTGATCTACATCATGTCATAATTTCCCTAGGATTTTTTCTATAGCTTGAGTTCTTCCTGTAGTGATGGTTGTCCTCCATGCACCTCTTGATCAGTTTCTTGTCTGGTGCCCTGTTGGTGCATAAATGTGTTGATGCTCACACCCTTGCCTTGATGACTTTTGTGTCTCTATATGATGTGGATGGCGATATACAACAACTGTAGAAATTTGTTCTTTTTTCTTCAAATCTTCAACACTTTGTGCCTTTTAGTCAATGACCTCCTTAGCTTCCTGATTATGTACATATTGTAGTTTGTTTTTCATCTCCTTCTGTAGATTTTTCCTCTGATTCAATTTCAGACTGGGAAATAACTTATTTGCTAGCTTCCATGTGTCCATCTTTCTTACTAAGAGACACATCCTGTAATACGATTTTCTTTTTCTTGTACCACAACTTAAAAAAATTCTTTTGCACACTAATATTAATGGTACCCACTGATTATATCCAAGGATATCCCAAAAAAATATCCACTTCATCCATATCCATAGCATAAAAACTGAATGCAACACATATTTATCCATGGTAATCTTCAAATCCTTAAAAAAATGAACATTTTCACTCTCAACATGTGTGCTTTGAATATTTTTTTTTAGAACTTGCAATTTATGAACCAACTAAACATTGATAAAATTATGCATGAAACTAGGGTTAATAGAAACAATGATATACTTAACAATTGGTATATTTAAGTACCTATACCATATCTAAAAATATACTTCAATAATACCAAGAATAAATGACGCAGAACACCACCCCAGACATCCGCTTCCACTAGGACCTTCTCTTCCCTAGGCCCGAAGAATGAAATTTCTCTTCAAACCCCCTTTATCAGGAGTTCTCAATACCCACAGAACTCTCTTGATGACCTCCCTTCTTTCAATCGGGAAATCGGACCTCATTGTATCGCAAGTCCTAAAAGCATGGATTCGGGTCTCACAAAACCCCGAAACCCGATGAGTATTAGTCAAGGATTTCCTTCCTCTTGTTGGGATTTTTCCCGTCGGGAAATTGGAACTTACGATGTCGTAAATCACTTACCTCTCATGTCCCCAATTCCCGATGCCCGATGGCACCTGTCCTATGCTCTGCCACCTGGGAACCATGCTCTAGTAGAAGTCGGGAAATCGCGTTTCGAAAACTCGTGATTTCAAATGAGCTAGTTCACAGGACCTCTAAACCTTCAAACCCTGATGCACAATGACACCTGTCCCTTATCACACCTTCTGGGGCCCACAAATCTAACTATCGGGATATCACGTTTCGTGATATTGCGGTTCCTGGAGCGACGGTTCCTTTGTCCTTAGAAACCCTGAAATGCTGAACCTTGATTCCACTGAATCCTCGGACACGTGGCCCAATGATGAACGGTTGTGATCCTGTCAGAATATCGTGGATCCTGATGCAACGATTTCTTCCCTCCTAGGATTTCTGATGGGTTAAATATGACTCCAGTCCCGATGTCTGACGCATGTCCTGCCGAGATCAATGGCTAGGATTCTCCATCGGTGTTTCGGGAATCACAAGGTCTTGATTCTCTCGACCAGCAGAACCTCGATGACTCTAATATCCCGATGGTTCTTACGAGACTCCTCCTCTGCTCCTTTAGGCTTAAACCCTATGCAACTTTCCCGAGATCTAACGACCGTTAGAACTTCGCAGTTTCCTCGACAAATCTTGACCGTCGATTCCTCCTCCTCGAGGATTTCTTCAGAAGACTAAACTTATCCTCGGACACCTGCACTTGCATCTCCTGCTCGAACTCTTCTCGACCCAAACCCTCTGGCACTCTCTTTTAACAATATCACAAAGGTGTTGTACCCCCTGAGCTTTTCCACTCTGATTCCTTGAGAGGGACTTGTGCGCACTCCTTGTGCTCGACGTTCAACAACTTCTCAAGTGTTGAATCTTTCTGACTATGTGCACTTTCTGTAACAACACTCTTAGATTTCCTTGGCTCAGATTCACAACTGAGACTTCTTCTTTTCCAGCCTGCGCACTCCTTGCACGGATTCAATAACCCAAATCAACTTCTGGGTGAATGAGAACAAAAGTTAATCTATCGAGCCTCCATCAACATACTCCTTGCGGATGTATTCAACTGCACACTTTGCAGGAATATCCTGGCTGAGATAGAGAAACAATCGAAACTCATTCTCTCTCCCTTCCAGACTTCAGGTTAAAACATGAAATCACATGCACAGCATACACAAAGCAAATGCATAACCAAAAAACAAACATTCATGAGCACATCAATACACAGAGAAAACAACACAAAACCATGTGCCTGAATCAAAGCTTCCTTCTATTAATTCAAACATCTATACATGGGTGTTCTTCACACAATATTCTCTACTTTCTCCTCTCTTCTCCTGAATGCTTCTGAATAATGTTACAATGATGCAATGAGGGTGTCTATATCTGTTTTCCCTCCTTTCATCTACAACTGTCTAATCTGGAAATAAATCCTATCTACCTGTATTAACTAGATTAAATGCCTCCTATCTACTTCAGACAAGAGCGTATGGATCGAGGTCTGATACAATATACAAAAGGTTCTCTTTCATAAATGCATCATTTATTCATTGGCACATCATCTTGAATGAGAAATCAAAAAGTTTCAGTTGGACTTGTCCAGCTGTTCATTGTCTTCCACGCTGGCTCGCTTATTATGGGTGATGCTCCTTGATGAGTTGGCGATGCTCCTGCATAAATAAACCATAAACCATTCACCATAACATGAACACAAGAAATAGAGAAAACCATTGAGTTAGGGTAACACCATATATTAATCCTTATGGAAGGATAAAAATCCTCAAGAAATCCTTCCTTGTACAATCACAACATTCTTCACTATGTTTCAATACATTTCTTACACTTCTTTATATAGCTCTCCCTATCTCCTAGGAACCTTCTAGAGAGCCTTCTCACATTTATTACATTCAACTACCATAGTGAGTCTTTATTAATATAGTAGACCTAGTCCACCTTACATTCAATGACCACATTCCCATATATTAAGTGACTTCCACTAATAACACATAACTACATTCTCATTGGGTGCCTCCCTAGGTACCCCATATTACCTCCCTAGGTATACTACAAATTCACCTTGGTGTAATTCTCATCACATTTATCATACCTGGTTAGATCATCCATGAAAGAAATGTCATAAAAAATATACATCATATCAGTTGATTTCTCTTCCACAAGCTTATTTGAAGTTTCATCTTTGACTGTCTTGTGAATTGAATACATCAAATAATCATTTTCCAATCCATTATACCAAGGGTGAGCTGCAAAGTGTTTGGGAACAATGAAACTTTCTTTCTTTGTAACCAATGGAACATGATGCCCTTGAACAACAAGTTCATTTCCAATGATGACTTTCTACATCATTTATTTCATTGTGCTAGTCAGAATGTTTGGTTCAACTTTTGGAGATTTCAAGTGCCCATTTTCTATTTTCTTCCTTTTTTCGGCTTCGATCTTTGACCTTTTGATTATTAAATTATATTCTACATTAAGTGCACTATCCTACATTTCCTTGATTGTTGTAGTGTTCCTTTATTTCTATTGAAATTCCATCTATGGATAAAATTCATATGGGTAGTGTAAGAGAGCTAAACCAAGAGGTGGTCTTATATCAGTAGGCATGGAATTGTAACCTTGATTGAATCTGGTTGAAAAGTGTTGCACTGTCTCTCTTGGTTGTCTTTTCAAATCATCATACTCTTCTAAGATGAGAAAAATATTTCTCTTTATCTCCCATTTACCAAGGAAGACTTCTACAAACAATGAATTTTGGAAATGCTTGCAGCTGACAAACTTTTGAACCATTCCTTAGATCTATCTTGCAAAGATAGATAAAAATGTCTGATGCAGACATCCTCTTCTTCCACCTCAAACAAATCAAGAAAATTATCAAAACCATGAATTTTTTTCTTAGTAGTGGTGTTACCACATTGTCCATCAAACCTGGGAGGGTATTTGTAATAATTGACAGTGAAATGATGGAGTATAGGGGGTAAGATAACAGACTTGTATCTATGTGGAATATTTACAGGTGTAGCAGTATGTGGAGGGGCTACAAAACTAGGCTTGATATCTTGAGGTTCCTCAGGTTGAATTTGATCAACAGGAGTTTCAACAACATGGTCTTGGCCAGGTTCACAAAAAGGGAATAAATAATTAAAAATAAAACCAATTAAGTCTTGGATTAAATTCCAACTTGCATACCTCATATTTTCATATTGTTTTGTCATTGTTTTAGGTTCTTCCTCCAGTAGAGTCTTTGAAACTGATTGGAGTTGATTGGAGTCGCAAGGTAGATGATCCAGCCTTCTTGTGGTTGATCACTGTCCACTATCAGTAATCAGATCTGGAACTTGATATTCTTTTTGAGAAACATTCCCTAGTATGGTCACCACTATGTTAGCACTTTGTAATTTCTCGGGCTCAAGAAGAAATGGGTAGAGGTAACTACAAAACCACTTTGGATTCAAGGATCTATCCCTCTAATACTTAGATAGGGATCTCTTTGTATGATTTAGCTTTTTTTAATGGGAATTTTAGGCTAGCTATGATAGTACAAGGTTTGGTTTTTAGATTGTTGTTTGGAATAGGAAGGGAAGGCCATTGGGCAATGGAGTCACAATTCATAATGCATCAAAACCATGTCATAATAGGCTAATATTGTAGGGAAAGGTAGGAAAATCCACTGGATAATCAAGATTTAATTCATGGGAAATATGGAATAGATTAAGAAATCCAATTAAAAACAGAGCAACTGATAATTTTGAGTTTAATCTTCAGTGGAAAAACACAGAAATTATTCCAAGCAAGTGACAGAGGCTACATTTAAACCAATTTTGTCCTTTTGTCTCCTTAAAATAATTAAGAATGTAGAAAACAATTTTGATAAAAAAAAAAACAAATTAACAGAGAAAATAAACTTCACCAATGGGATTCACCACAAGAATCCTACAATGGTCACATTGTATTACTATAAATATCATCCATGGAGGCTTTGGGAGTTGTTTTACAAAATTATTTCCATCATTCAATAATGGTTTGAACTGATCAACCCTTTTCACATTTGAATTATAACAATATATAGAAAACTTATCCCCCACAATCAGGATGTCAATTAAACAACCTGGCAAAAAATAGAAACAAATCCCTCAAAGTTATGAATCGTCTACCATGGAAAAAGGGTTAGACTGCTAAAAATACGGGTCAACTCAAACAGTTGTATCTCCCAAAGTATGATACATGTGAGAAAATTGAAATTGGTTGTTTTATATTAGCTTGTACAAAGTAAAAACCTCTCTCGGTTTTCCCAAATTCATCTCAAGCTTCCCAAAACATTTGGCGCAAAAACATGACAAAAAAAAGAAAAAATGGAAGCCTGAAAAATAGTGCTCAGAGATGGATTTGATTCTCACAATTCATGATACTTGTGCAAAAAATGAGAGAGATTATTGAATTTCAGCACGTTTCGAAGAAAAACCTCTCTTAGTGTTTCAAAATTCTTTTTGGTTTACTTGGAAATGCTCTTTGAAGTGGACTGGTAAAATTGGGCGAAAAGCAGTTTTTTTTAGGGAAAGGTGGTATTCCGGACCTCCCCTAGGGAGATAAGTGGTATTGGGGGGCAGGGTCTGAAATACCATGGAGCTGACAACTTTCCAAGGTGTCTTCACTTCCTGAACCCCCGTTAAAGCTCAGATGACAGGGGGTTCTGGAATACATTCACACCATTGATTTGATATTTTGGGACATGTGCATACGAGAGGTAAATGTTTTTGTTTTGTTTTGTACTTGTGTTGTTTTATATGTTTTCTGTTTTATTTATTATTGTTTTTTTTATTCTTTTATTGTATTTTCTTTTAATTTTTATTCATTATTTAGTTTTGTTTTACGTGTTTCATCTTTTCCTTGTTTTATTTATTTGTGTTAATTGTTTTATTTTTTAATTGTTTTATAATTTTTTATTATTGCTTTATATAGTTTTGATTTATTACATGTATTTTATATTTTTTGAATTTTCAAAAGTGTTTTATATTTTTAGGTTTTGTTTTCTTTAGTTTAATTAATTTAATTAATTATTGTAAATTAGTTTCAAGCCTAGGTTTCAATTAATTATTAATTAATTAGTAATTAATTTATTATTAACAAAATTAACCTTTTTACTAATTTAACTACACTAATCTAATTAAATTAACTTTACTAAGCTAATTAATATTAAAAAATTCCACTAACCATTTATTATTAACCTATTGTTTTTTAGCCTAAGCTTGTTTATTCATGTAGGGAAAAAATTCACGGAGGGGTGAAGAAATAAAGGGTGAGGGAATGAAGGGTGCAGCAAGGTGATGAAGGATCAGGCGAAATGGATTGAGGGAGAAGTGAAATCATTCAAGCCTAGAAAACCATATGTCTTCATCATGAAAGTAATGCCAAATAGATAGCTGAAGAATCAAATTACCTATGATTATACGACCCCAACACTCTCCATCCCACTCTCGAGCTCTCTTCTTCTCTTGTTGGCTCTCTCCCTCCCTTCCCTTCTTTCCCTCATCCCTCTATCTACCACCTCCCTTTACCTCTCCATCTCACTGTCGATCTATCTTCCTCTCTTGTTGGCTCTCTTCCTCCCTCCACTTATCTTCCTCTCCCCCTCCCCTTCTCTTTATTGCATCTACCCCTATCTCCCCCTCACTTTAT
>JASDQU010310220.1:8506-33209 GCA_032191745.1 Picea mariana
GAATTGTGGACATTGCTGAGGAGGAGTCTTCCAAATTCTCCCTCATGGATTCATGGTCAGGCTAGGAGGTGAATCACGAAAGAAATTTTGGCTGCCTATTCTACGGTTGGGAGGAACGTGGCTGTTCCCTTTGCCTTCCCACAAAACTGGTTCAGATATGTTGCTCTACTCCTTCTCTGTGTTAAATAATCATTTATACTGGTGATATGTATATGTTAATTCTGTATTGAAGTACTTCCATGGGAGAAATCTGTCGTGTCATAATCCATTTCTGTAATAGGAAAAACTTGTTGGTTTGTAATCATTTCACCACTTTATGATGATGGATCGGTGGCCATATTGACCCTTCAAAATGTGAGGGTTTACTATCAATTGGGGGCCGCCTTAGCCTTTGCAGGCCACCAAATACCATCACCGCCCTGATTTTATTTTTCTTAAGGTCGAAGGGGCGAGTTTTTTTCCCATAAATACTTGAATCATATTGTAATTCCGGACACAGAGGGTGAGATAGCTTGAAAGCACTTCCTGAATTGATTTGGTTATTCCTTGTTTTGGAGGTTTGCTCTGCGATTATGATTTTTCTGTTATTGAGTTTGTAAACTCATTTTTATTTCTTAATAAATTCATTTTTTGAGCAAACACAATAATTATTTGTTTTTACCAATTACGAACCCGGTCATTTATTTATTCCGAGTTTATTTGTTGGAGCGTGTGATTTTAAAAAGAGATTAAATACAAAATTGATATTTCGGCATTCGGGACTTGCTTGTTACATATATGTAGAGTTCCTTTGCTTTACAAAACACTGAAACCCAAAATTGTTGGGCCCACACCCTAATCTCATTTCGTAATTTGGCAATTCAGGAGTTGTTGTATGTTGGTGTTTGGCATTTGAAATCGCGAAATCTTGAACCCAGAAACCCTGAAGTGCTGGGCCCACAGTCTTTCCGCATTTCACGATTCAGAAAATAGCGTGGTCTTTTGTTTTTTGTGTTTGGCTTTTGTAATCAACAAAACCTAATTGACCTCTATTTTTTCACAAAACTGTAGGAACATAGTAGGAATTATTTGTTATAGGAAAAAATCTAATACTGTAATGAATGGATTGGTAGAAACGATGGAGGATCTTCATCCGGGACAGAGGTAGAATAGAAATAACAGGTCATATTATAAGTCACCATGTATAGGGCATGACAAGTACAAAAATTATTCTATATGAAAGTATTAAAATAATTAAGAATATTTTTAGCACGATTTTTCTAAGAGTTCTGCTTGCCATGAGGTCATACACCTTTAAGTATTCGAAATTTCATAATTAGACTATTGTTTAATGGCATAAACTGTAGAGAATAAGATGGGATCCTTCGATTTAACTATGCTTTATGTGTAAGCTACTGGTGTGTAAGAATGAGACCCAAGTTAGGTAGATATACTTGCATGTTTATATTTTCTGTAAGTAAAGATGCAGGACTGTAACACATAACTGAGCTTTCCAATTATTAAACCAGAATCAATATGAAACTATACCTATGTCAGTGCATCGCTCTATATATATTTAGAGAAAGCTATAGGTATGTACATACTTATAGATGGAAATAAGTACAGATGTTAATGGAGAGTTAAAGCGAATTCCCTACAATAAGAATGATAATATATGCCTTTATATGCACACATAGAAGACAATCAAAATACCTATTGTTCTACCAGTCATGAAGTTCCAACCTTGCAATTAAAAGCATAATTAAATGTGCATAACTGATTACTTTGACAATCCCAGAGTCCTTGTCCTTCCAACTCCCGGTCGTTGAAATGTCGAAAAGGGCTTAACGGTCTGGGATCGCCCTTAGCCTCTGTCCACGTGACCACCACTCTGTGACCATGTGCTTAACGTCAAAGCGCTACTAGCTTTTTGCGATTTGGGGAATCGAGATGCAAGCGTTCCTCCTATTCTAGGTCCTTCGAAATCCCAGACCCCGAAATGTTGAAATCTCCCCCTTGAGAGATCAATGGTTCAGATTTCCTCTTGAATCGATGACCACGATCCCACTGGATCGATGATCCACAACCTTTTAGGATTTTCCCCGAACCTTGACCACTCGCCATGTGTCCCCCTTGATGAACGGTGTCGATCGTTTCACAATTTCGTGAACCAGGAGTTCATGATGCAGTGACTCCAAAATCACTTGCCGCTGCAAACCCCAAACTCTGAAATAGCAAAATTCAATGCCTTAGAGTGTTGGAAGACACTCGGCCTTAATCTCCTTGCTGCTCTACAAGATCCAATGACTCTTGCAACTTCGACAATTCTTCCATGAAGTGTTTCCACCGTTCATACGACTTCTGTGTTGGGGTGCTTCTAAGGGCTTAAATCCCTCGCAACTTGGTGTGATCCTATGGCTCTCAGGATTTCGACACTCTTCCTCGAAGTGTCTCCACCGTTCGTTTCAGCTGTTCTCCTGCGCAACCACCCAGAGGTTAAACTCTATGCACCCAGATCCTTTCTCTGAACCTCAAGGGTTCCTTCGACCTAAGTTTAGATATTGCCTATGTACATATAAGTATGTTGGAGTAGTTTGAAAGTTAAGGAAAGTGATAGAATTATGGAAATAATTTATCCACATAAACTTTTCTGTTTGAAGTAAACTAGACTGGTGTAATAATGCCATTATGGAATGAAATGTATCTTACCTTCTGTTAAATTCTAAATCTCAAACAAAATTGAATTATGTCATTTTTTTTATGGTGAATTTGAGGTACATTACAGCCGAGTTATAACAACATATCAAGCCGCAATCCATGTGCATTGCCTTTTTCCCAAGGCTTTACCAAATATACGTAGTCTGTTGCACAACATATTGCGTATGTACGTGACCTATTCAAGGTCATCCTGCATATGTACATGACTGATGCCACTGTCACCCATGTATGCCTATGTGGATAACACACTTGAACTCCATTTCAGTCTTTCATTCTGATTTGGTTACACTGTCTTCTTCACCCACTTCTATAGATGTCCATACTCTTTATAACTTGAGCTCTGAGCAACCATCTTTTCAAAGATGTCTCCCTTTCTTACTTCATTCCTTCTTCTGGCCATGCTACGTGAATTCTTCATCATGGACTTTCTTCTTGTGTTCCAACAATCCTGGGATTTGTGGCCAAATCCACTACAACTGTAGCATCTCATGGTGTTACGGTGAACAACAATGTGTCCTACTTGATCACATCTCCAACACCTTATGGTGTTATAAAATATTCCAATGTATCTCCTTTCATAAGATCTACATTCAAAAGATTTGTGACCATATTCATTACATGAATAACAATGCCCATGAAAAATACTTTCATACCTTTGCTTTGGTGTCCCAAGGATAGATTCTTGATGTCTTCCTTGCTTTGTTCTTTTGGAATTTTCTTTGCCTTGTGTAGATGGTTGTTTTGCAACATTGTCTTCCTTCTTTGATGGACTTACCTCATGATTCTTTGAGGTTCTTACTTCAACATATGTAGCTTATTCTTTGTTTCTAATACCTTATTTATCAAGTCGTGATCTTTGACTTTCCAAGATCTCATCCAAGATTCGTGAGCTATTCAAGAATTTGTTTGACTTTTCTACCTTCTTTCTAAGGTCAACAGTTTCAGCTTCTAGACTCTTCCTTTTCATTTATTTGATTCTTCAATAGTTCCTCTATTCTTTTGGCTTCTTCAATTTGGTTCTTGAGATGGAAAATGGTTTCAAAACTTTTGCTAATCTCATCATCTACATTTATATCTTCTTTTCCATTCTTTAGTCTTGTGATCTCTTCTTCCTTTTATTCTAATTTAGTCTTATTGCTCTCTTCTTGTTCCTTGAGCATTTCCTTTAATTTCAAGATGTGCCTTATACTCCTCCTAAGAAACTTCTTAGTGTTATCCGAAAGATAGTTATAGTCTATATAATAGTGATCACTTCTATATCTATATAAACCCTCTTCAACTTCCTTTTGAAGTTTTAATAGATTTTCTTCTATTCTTTTCATGGGATAATTACCATCAAACTTTACACAAATTGTTTCTATATCTTCTTCTTCACTTGTAGAGAAAAAATCATCATCATCATTGCAATCAAGGGATTTTGAGGGTTCTTTACCTTAATTTGAAATATTTTCACAATCTTCCTTTTTTCCAACATCATCAAATAATTCTTTGCCTTCATTTGAAATGTATTCAAGATCTTCCTTTGTGCTGTCATCACTTGATTCTTTATCTTCACTTGAAATGTTTTCAAGATAACATTTAGAAATAATACAATCAAGGGTTTTTGGAGATTCTTTACCTTTAATGATCTTGATGGAGTGATCTTCAAGATCTTCATTCTCCTTCTTGCTTTGATATGTCTCCTCTAGCTTTAGCCATAGATCCTTGGCAGAAGTGCATTGTCCCATGCTCTCTTTGATAGGGATTGAGAGTCCATTAAGAATGGTCTTGAGAGCCAATGTATCATTCTTCTTTCGTTCCCTTTCAGTTACAAACTTTGACTTGTTCTTCAATGAAACTGATCCACCAATGGCTGCCTTCCAAATATCTACTCCCATGTCCTTTAAATGTATTCTCATCTCTATTCTTCAAATAGAATAGTTTTCCTCATCAAGGATTGGAACTTCATCATCCATTTGTGTGTCTATGGATCTCCTTCAAGATTTTTAAGGCTTGTAGTAAAGGTGTGCTCTGATACCAATTGTTGCCCGAGCCTTCATAATCCTTTCATTATCAACCCTATAGATTTCCACTTCCCTATGTAGACTTCTCATAGTGATAGGCTCTTTCCTATCTCTTCTTCCATTTGACTATGTTTCAACATTCCCCATGTTGATATGCAGACCTATGAAATATTCTCCATGGATATAATACCTTTGAGGATCTTCCATGAATTTATTCCTCATATAAGAAATAAGTTTCTTTCTATACCTCTAATTCTGCAAGATTTGCAGCCAACAAATTTTTTTACGACAAAATAATTAAAAATATCCATGAAATTATGTACAATTGTGTTCCCATATTGTATCATAATTATTTCTTTCATAAGTTCATCTTAAAATTTTCAACACTTATATTATTTTTCCATCTATTCAGACTCATGGATTCACGGACTCGTGGACTTGCAGACTCACAAAAGCATAATTCTTCCTTTCATAAGTCCGTCTGAAAAGTCTCAACATTTGGATTATTTTCTAACTCACTTCGTCCATGTACTTGCCACCATGGCAGTACATGTCACCTAACTCCATTTCATCTAACATGTGGCCCCCACCACGTCATGATGACATCAACGTATGAAAAAATACCATTTTTTTCCAATTTCTCCTATTTTTCAAAATTCTAAAAACACTCAAATTCGCCCAAAAATGAAATTCCTTCTTGGGTCATTAGTATATCTCTATGACTAAGATCAATACAACCAAATAAATCCCTGTACATAAACATTTATTTTCTTCTTTTCAAATTCAAATCTTTTACTTTGAAATTGCAATTATTTAGTTGTAGGAACTTGGGGCTTTTACTCAATTTCATCCAATTTCACCATGGAACACCCTTAACATTTTGTCAAACGATTTGCAAATGAACTCTCCTTATTTTAGATAGTTTTCTTTCCAACTCTAAAATTTTGTTTCTAGACTTTGCTAAATGACCCATGTAGGCTCGGTGTTGAAAACTAGGCTCTGGTACCACTTTGTAATGTATCGATCCACCAAAGTTGGTCACATCACGCAAAAAAATTCTCTTTGTCAACTCTGATACCATTTTGGTAATGTACCTAGCCTCTATCTAGGAAATAATACATGTGGAATACACATAACATGAAACGTCTGCTAATTAAATCCATTCCTTTACTGTTATCCATTTTCCCATAGCCTACAACTACAATTTATAATAGATTTAGCTATAGTAATAACCATAAAACTTATGCCTATGAAGAATGATAATAATCAACTTGAGATACAACTAAATCATTCATTACAAAAACATATATGTCATTCTCATTCACGTAGAGTTCATGCACAACAATAACACATGTAAATAACTCAACACAAGATAAAACACATATCTTAAACAAGAATTGTGCAACCAGCTAGTTGGGATGGACGTTCCACCCAACCATAGATTGAATTTTCCAAATATCAACAATTAATCAGCCCCAATTTGAGGCTAGCAATCCACAAAAGAGGGTGGCCTCTTAGAGTCCACTCACAACTCATAAATATCTCAATCGAACTGATATTCTCCTACAGCTATCCCGACTTTTCCTCCAGGTCTTTTCCTCTTGACCTACCCAACCCAGGGAATGCACCATTCATTTATTGCGGATAACCCAAGGGATGTACCTTTCATTTATCAGGGATAACCCAAGGGATGTACCATCCATTTATGAGGGATAAACTGAGGGATGTACCATCCATTTATTAGGGTTCACACAAGGGATGTACCATCTATTTATTAGGGATAATCCAAGGAATGTGCCATTCATTTATCAGGGTATCTTTGACACATGTATCTAGGAATATTTCAGCTGGGAATTCAAGGGAAATTGCTGCTAGGAAAACTATGAGCAAACCAACAACAACACTTGTTTTTTTAGTTCAACTCACTCATGAATAAATCTTCTGGCCTCACAATCGATCTCTTCAGTTCTCGATCTCCAATTCTCTCCCATTATGCTCCATAATTTCCCCCTCCTATGGTCACGCCCACTCCCAATTCTCTTTCCATGCCCAAACGTGACTAATTTCCTGATTTTTAAACTATTGTTACCTCTATATCAACCCATACGAAATTCCTCTCTTTTGCTTGCCTTTCTTAACTCACTGATCTGGATTATTTTTGGCAAGAAATGAGAGCGAAGATGTAATAAATAAAATGCACAAAGATATCGTAGATATTGAATAATATAACAAAAATGTATCAGAGATGCAACCATAAACACAGATATACAGTAATACACGATTTCTAGTAATTAAAGAAATGTACAGAGACTGTAAAAATACAGAGTGAAAGACTCACTAGAATGGTGGCAACTTATTTCTGAGAAGAGATGTGACGGCTACTCACATTCGCAAGAAGATGATTACAATGAGGCTCTGAAGGCCTTTTTTACAATAAATAGGAATTCCAAAAACCCTATACATCCAAAAACATAACCCTAGGAGATGAAGTGCTAAAAGTGATGTGGGCCTCATTCGGGTAATTTAATACATCAACTTCACGGGGTCGTAACTTTTGCATACGATCTCCGTTTTAGGCGTATGATAGCCCATTGGAAATGTATCATCAAGGAGATTCATTTTGGGGGCTCAATCATGCATTTGGCTATCATTGAGAAGCCATATCCTGAAAAACCTTTATTTAGGCCCTCAAAATGGCCTTGGAAGTTAAAACTGCTAAAAATAGTAAATTGCTAAAATTGCCAGAAAATTGTTTTGAGCTTGTTGGAAAAGGTGGGTGGCCATAGATATCCACGTAGATAAATACTACCTCCTTAGGAAGAAATGGTCTCCATTGTGTTGAGTGCCTGGGGGAGAGGAAAAAGCGTTTGCTGAATTTGAATCTTGGTGAGTTGCTTGCCTTGCTGGAGACGTCACGCTACTCGGTTTGTGGAAGGCTATCACGAGCATGTGGCTGGAAGGGTTGGACCTTTTTAACCAGTCTGGATACATAAGATTATTTTGTGCAAAAGGAATCTTTACAATTTTCTACAATCTTGTCGACCTACTTCTGTTGGATAGAAGGTGTGTGGGCCGAGGCTATAGTGGTTGCAATATCCTTTTGTTCACCTTTTGAACAAATAGTGAAGAAGATGAATTTTGTAGAATGAGATACTACCTTGCATCACTTTTGAGGTGGAATAGTAGTCAGAGCTACCTCTGGTATTATATAGAGATGACCCCCTAGAGAAACAATGACACTACAGGGTCGAGACTCATAAACAACATGACGCTTCCACATATATGGCTGGTCCAAGAGAACATCATAGAAATCCAATGGGGAAACATCACATAATACCTCATCCTTGAAGGGATGGATGTCGCATGACAATCGACATTGTTGGTTGACACAAAGATCTCATTCTTGGCGAAGCCACCCGATGTTGTATGGCTGCGGGTATGGTGTTGTCGACAATCCCAACTGTTTGATGACCTATGCTGAGATGAGGTTCTTCTGGCTTCCGCTATCAACAATAAAATGCAGCGGGATGCCCTTCACCCACATATGTGAATGAAAAAGTCACTCCCCCTCTTCAATATCTGTTGGTTCTTCTAGTTGAATTTCTACGGTCGCGACAATAGCAGTGGGGTCTACGTCGATGATCTGTCTTTTACCAGTATTTTCAAAATTAGATTTTGAATCAAGGTTCGGATCCTTGTCTTTGATATCGGCCACCAATGAATGTTTTGAGCGACATTCATCGGTGTTGTACTAGGGGCTTTTGTGGAAATTGCACCATTTTCTAGTGTCCTTCCTTGCCTTCCCATGACCCTTCTTTTTCTGTGGCTTGGACTGGTTTTCAAGAGACTGTTTGTTAGGGTCATCTTTGTCATACTTTGGTTATTGTGGATTTGTAGACTCGAACTCCTGTTTCTTCTGGTGCTTAAATTTCTTCTCAAGTTTAACAACATATTGGTAAGAAGCACCGAGTGATGAGATGTCCAGAAAATCCATTTCAATTTGGATGTATCTATGTAGATCCCCACGGTATTTCAGAACCAAATTTTGTTTGGATTCTTTGATACCCAGATTGGTGCGCAAGGTATGGAAGGTATTGGTAAAATTTGGAACGGCTTTTCCCCTCTCTTGTCGCACTGTGGTCCATCTCATGTACTGGTCCTCATAGTTGCCAACAAGACAATATTGTTCCTTTACCGCGTCCACAAAAAAATCCCAAGTGGGATCGACCCCATATATTCTAGAATCCTCTGTGGAACTTTTCTCCCAGTAAGTTTCCCACCAATGTTTGACATGGGGGAGAGCTTTAAGGAGTGTGAAGGTGATCTTTTCCCAGTCGGAAAAATGGTGAATAGAGAAATAACTATCTACCAGATTAAACCATTTGTTGAGGGCATCTACATCTATCTGACCTTCAAATATGGGAATATCAAAATTAACCTGTACCTTGAAAGGAGAGGTTCTTCCAAAGTGGTTGTTTGATGAAGATGTGCCTATTTCTATCGACAGGCGTTGAAGGATGTGGAAAAAATTCTCCATCATTTCGTCCCTTTGTCACGTGAGAGCTTGCTCAAGGAAGATATTGATAGGATCATCTGCTACGTCATTTTTATTTTCGTCCACCATTGAGGGTTTCTTGGGTGTGCGAGAGTGATTTTCTTCAAGAGAGACAAGCTCGAGACCCAACTTGTTATACTCAGACCTCGTCGAGGACATGTATTGAAAAAAATGATCAAGAGTAGCTTGCTCTGATACCACTGATATGGATTTTATGAGAAAAATGAAATGAATATAGATTATTAACAAGTTCTTAACACAAAATAATAAAGATACAATAAAATTGGTTTTCTATGCAATAACTAAATAAGTTGAAAACTGTAAAATGCAGTGAAAACAAGTTTGTTGGAATGGTGGTAGCTTATCTCTGAGAAGAGATGTGAGGACTACTCACATTCACAAGAACATGATTAAAATGAGGCTCTAAAGGCCTTTTTTACAATAAACAGGAATTCTGAAAACCCTAGACATTCAAAAACCTAACCCTAGGAGATGAAGCACCAAAAGTCATGTGGGCTTCGTTTGGGTAAGTTAGTACATCAACTTCTCAGGGTTGTAACTTTTGCATACAATCTCTGTTTTAGGCGTATGATAACCCGTTGGAAAGGTATCATTGAGGAGATTCATTTTGGGGGATCAATCATGACTTCAGATATCTTTGACAAGCTCGATCCTGGAAAAACTTTACTTAGGCCCTCAAAATGGCCCCGGAAGTTAAAACTGCTAAAAATAGTAAATTGCCAAAATTGCTAGAAACCTATTTTGAGGCAGTTGGAAAAGGTGGGTGGCCATTGATATCCACCTGGATCACTCACACTCTTCCCCAAGATAATTTTACTCAACCCCGATGTGTCCAATAACTTCGAGATGTGACCACTCACACCCACCCTCTTACATGTATTTAATGATTGGCTTGGATACATTCAATTAGAAATGGGAAGGTTCATATACAATAGCATATTTAGGAAAATGAGTTAAATCCATAAACATGGGTAATTCCCCCCTTGGACCACTCTTATCCATTAAATCCTATAAACTTCCCTCTTTTGTGGATTAATTAATCCCCCATCTCTTTTCCATGTTCCCTTAGCAACTAGCATTACATTTTATTATTAAAACGCGGAAATAAAATTCACATATTACATCGCTTGGCCATAGCCACATATTATATCTACATAAGCATTAATCAAACTGAGGATTATAATGGGGACATTATACACAATATCAACAAGTTAATGTCAACCCAATTCTTTTGAAAAGGTACTAATTATATATAAAGTATTATATTTTAACAACATAGGAACCACTTTTATAGGAAATTGGAGACATAACTTCTATCAGATCTCTCATCCTGGGAACAACAAACTTAGGATTACCATTGGCTATCATGTTTCTACATAATCAAGTGCAATAACCTCTAAGAATCCAACTCCCTATGGCCATATCTAAATTTCTAATGGATGCATCCTTCTGAATAAGGAAATTTTTCATCATTTACAATTTCCACTTACTAACCATAATAGACCGAATGATCATATGGACATTTCATTATTATAAGACCGACCGATTTTTCATTAACAAACATTTCAGGTTTCCTTTTCACTCAAGCATCTACTACTCTATGATGTTTGGATAAATATAATATTGTAGTATAATAATTCTTAAGAGACAATTCAAAAAGTATTGAGAAGAGCATATACGTGAGAACTAAAATGAAGTTGAAGTGTTGTACATGTGAAAAAAAAAGAGAAAGGAGGTGAGAAGTAGGAAGGAGAAGACAATATAGGACATGATTTCATTTTTATAAGAAGCGAGGTACATGTGAAAAAAAAGAAGATAAAAGAGGTAAGAAGTGGGAAGGATAAGACAATATAGGCCAATATTTGATTTTAAGAAGAGGTGAGGCAAAGAAGTCTGGAGGAGTAGATAATATGATTTGTTGAGAAGATGATAAAATCACATTACAATATAAATGTTATTGATTGTAAATTCCAAATACATTTTCTACTCTGTATTACTATGTTGTCAAAGTGATTGCATGGGGTTATCAATATGTCCAATGATAAATTTGTTTACAACTTTAATGGAATCAATGATTCATCATAATAGGAAGGAAAGAATCGTTGCACAACATATGAGAATTAGTATAACATGTTTGAAAAAAATATTTTGATTGGGGTGACATTTTTTCCCATAATTATGATCACAATTATCACTACAAGGAGAACACCTTGTGATGAATGTTTTTACGAAAATTCCCCGAGCAATCTATCCCTTCTCTATTTATAGTGGAGGATGTTAGTGGAGGTGGGAAAAAAGAGGTTTTCATGGATATTTTTACATTAGTTCACCTAAATCAGACAAACACACTAGTGCACCCACAAACATAATGACCTGGTGCTAAACTAATAAGGTGCACCGATAATTGTCATTAATTTAAAATGGTAAAATATCCTTTTTGTTTTAAATAAAATGCATATCGGTGATCCATGATAAATTAAGAGAATTGGTGCACATATGAAGGATCCACTATATTAGGTTAGAACAATTGATTATTCAATAAAAAAAATTGATTTGAAGAAACCAAAAAACCTTTTCTAGTGCATTGAAAAATACTAACCGCTCCCATGCTTATATAATAGTTGTGCATGGAACAACAATAATAGTGCGCTTATTATCACTATAGCCTCAATTTTGTTTAACATATAACCAAAAATCCAATCGGTTCATTACTCACACTACCATGCACTAGTGCATCTTATTGTATGGGTCATCGTAGGGTAAAATGAATAAAGTGTATCACCGTGTTCTGCTAGTACATAATGCATTTGTGAGTCTTACTTTTGGGCATGCCATGATAGGGTAAAAGAAAAAAAAATATCAAAACTAATTTCATTATCACATTTCCTTATGTGCTTCCAACTACTCACATAAGAACCGTTGCTCACACTCCTTATATGACTACTCTACAATGTTGTTTGCTTGGTTTGATAGCTTCGTTGGTAGATTTCATACATTTTTGAATGTTGGAAAATAGTGCACATTTTTTTTTTTTTTCATCTATGGGGAAACTATACCTGGAGCGACAAGAGACCAAGTAAATTGTTTGTTACCTCCTTATTTTCAATTTCATTAGATTAAAATTGAAAGTGGGGATTAAATATGGCCTTTTTTACATTTTTTTATAAGAATTACTCGTGGCATAGTTCATAGGTTTAAATAGCCCTAGACTCGAAAGTTCATATTGTGAATTTATAGGAAGAACCACTAGTGATGCATCTCAAAACTACACAATTCATTGTTCAAAACTACACATCGTGCATTGGAATGGAAGGTGTGAATTATCAATGCTTCACATCTAAAAAGAGGCACTGTGTTAGAAATAAACTCACTAGTGAATTCTATAGAATTAATCACACTGATGCACCTCACTGTAGCGAACCACATAATAAAACATTATCCTAGTGGTGTGTCTGGTGGGATTCCCCATCAATGGTGCCTTATAAAAAAAAATGCATCGCTAAACAAGACATACTAGTGCTCCCAATAACATGGATAAATGACATATCCTCTATGGTTTAAATATGTGTCGCTTCTTAGAAGAGGCATTGGGTTTGCAATGAACACTCCAGGGTATTATAGAGAATAAAATGCACTGATGCACCTCACTACACCTTACTATGCAAAACATTTAAAAATTAGCATAAAAATGCGTCTAATGGGACACCTCATGACTGATGCGCCATAAAACTAAACACACCACTAAAAATAAAAAATAGTGCTCGAAGAAACATGATGCATCGAACTTACCGATATACATTAATAGTGCATATCATTTTAGATGTGTAAATGCAAACCAATTTGTTATATGGAATAAATCGCACTAGTGAGGTGCACGGAATAAAACACACCACTTATTGAAAAATAATCATAGTCGTGTTTCTATAGGGATGCAATGCTAAAACAATCGGTGTGCGTTAATGGTGCATCTCATATTAGAAGAGACACCATCTTTGCAATAAACCAACTAGTGTGTTATAGAGAACTAGTCGCACTGGTGCACCAGACATAAAAAATTACCACAACAATATATTTCATGACTAAAGTGGCACCAGTGCAGCAAATAACATGGAGCACTATACAAATTGCAGTACTTTTTTTCTAATAGGGTGCACCACTCATTGTGTGTATTATCTATTAAAGGTGCACTAGTTACTTTACCACAACTTTTTGCAAACAAAAATTAATTTTAGTTTTGATAAATTCAAAATGGTTATATATGTATGTGTTTTATAATTTCAATTTGTTTTATCTATATATATGTTCCTAAAAAGAATTGTATGTGAATCATAGATGATGTTGACGAGCATATGAGCAGTAATAGATCCACATGTACAACTTTGTACATGAGTGGGAGGCTAGGGAGATGGAGAGAGAGAGGATACCTCTCCCTATTTCACCTCGGACTCGTGCCCTTTTAAGGAATGTTAGCATGCTCAATTTTATGAGGTTACATCCCTTAGGGGAGACTCTTGTTTTTTATAGTAGTTGATCCATCATTCAGATCATGATAGGTAGGAGTTCATGGTTTGTCCTGATTTGTGTTATCGACCCACACATGAGGATATTTATTTTTTCATTGGGTTGTGTAGGAGGGGAGAGGCTTGGCACTAGTTCCAAGATATACCACCTGGCATCATAGGAGAGAGACAATTGGCATATGTGCAAAGATATTCCTATCAAAACATTCTTATTTCTATGGACTTCCAGGTTGCTAGTGATCAATTGTAGATAGATTAATTTCGTGTAGAGGAGGTTACGTTCTTGTCACTTATTGTCACAAAACTAACACATTTTACCTTTGATAGGAAACAAATTAGTTTCTATTTGATGTACTATGTATATATCTTAGTTCAGATATATCGAATGATTAAGTGGTTCGATATTTTATTGTGACAATTTTGTTTTTCACTGCATTAGTGTCACTCCATTTTTAACAGGAGGTTATTTTTCTCATTTGTGTGAAAGTTATTTACTATATCTTTTTAGAGGTTTCATTTCACTTGACCAAAAGTTCCCCACTTCCCTCATAGGAATATAACTAATGCATGCATGTGCATGTGGGGGGAGTTGTTTCATAGGGGGGGGCAACAAGAGTGGTTGTGTACTTCATTCGATAGAGAGATTTGTGATTTTTTGGCTGGGGAGGGCAATCCTGTCCTTGATATTGTACAATACTCATTCGATAGAGAGATTTGTGATTTTTTGGATGGATAGGAGAGGATGTCTAAAGATCATATTTACTCTAGATATGCCACCAAATGATAAAGGTAAGATTATCATTATGTTTTGATAAATCTAGTTGCATTTTTTTGTCTTAGTTAATGCACATGTAATTTATTGTAACATTTTGTTTCAATTATCTGGTTATTATTGTCTATTTTTTTGTATATATTTGCATGTATGTTGGGGAAGAACCTCCCCAAAAATATGAGGATATGGATTAGGCATCTCAACATCCTTCATTATAGATACCAAACACTCCAAACAGGTCGGATTAGAGAGCCTAAAATGAGTTGGTGGATCTCATATGTGGTCATATTTCTAGGTGGGGACATGTATTTGTACATGTTCAAGAGATATTACAGGTCCTAGAGTTGTCTAATATATGGTTGGATGTTCCTCATGACATGATGTCATTGATGCATCATTTTTTTGGTTTCCTCAACCTCATCTAGAGGTTGAGGGATTGTGCTCATTCACATCATTTCACTCATCCTCTGAGGATGATTTTATTCATCCTCCACCACATGATTCTCGACCACACGATACTCCACTATACTGATCGATTTCCCCTCCTCCACATGTGTCACTAGCTGCAATATCCATCGATCCTCGTCCATGTCTATCACCAGGTGCACCATCCACTAATCCTACTTCTCCTCCTCCTCCTCCACATGATCGTGGTGGAGATATATATCAAAATCTATTTTCGTCATTTTTATCTCATATGGGTACTGATAGAACCTATACCTCTAATATCATAGGAATTAATACCTATGGATTTGGCGGTGGACATAGCTAGTAGTGGTGCTTGACATGTATATTGATTTTTGTATATTTTACTTGAGATGTATATATGACATGTTTATTGATTTTGATGAAATGCATCTTTGAAAGGTATATTGATATGTATATTGCTCATTTATATTATTTTTTTCCATATTATGTTGATGCTGTTGTTGTTTGATTTATAAAATGTATTATGAGTATGATAATGATGAACATTATTAATGATTTTTCTATTTTTAAATTAAAATTGAGATGTATCACTAATTTAAATTTAGAGTTTCCATACAACGTTTCACTTTAGTTTTATGAAATTTCTTACTTTGGATTGCAATTGAAAAAACTTGTAACCATTAATGCCACACAATGCCTTCTTCAAGGTGAATTGTTTGTTGTCCAACAATATGACATATTGATTAAACGTGTTTACAAACAAAAATACATAAATATGACAGGTAAAATTACTATGATTTGAATAATTATGTATTTTTCATATATTGTAATAATAAAGTTATCATATAATTATAATAATGATCTTACCTTACTAATTTTTATTATTCAAAGATTACAAGAAAAAACTATAATATAATTGTTTACCCGTTGATGGGGTGTCAGCATGAAAAGTCATTTATGCAACTGTAATGGGATTGTTTTTCCACATGGAAGATCAAACCTCCAAACGAACACTTGATATATGTTTCATGTCTCGTCGATGGATGGGGTATTAATGACCCTTATATCTTGGAGTGTGAGAGGATCGAGAGACATATGGTTGTTGGTACAATGGATACAATGGGAAATTACTCTTCCAGACTCTAGTTATTGTGGACATAACTCTACATTTCCAGCCCTGTTAAATGGGAAGGTCCTAATTGTTAGTGGGAGGATTTTTTATGTGTGTTTGGCTCCCTCAGGCTGGCACATTCACAGGATCATGTATGATAGACTGATATACGCCTTCAAAGGTGTCAATGGTACTTTTTCTAGCCTCATGTTGAGAATCCGAGAGAGAGGAATATCATGTCAGGGTGATAACTCTCAAAGGATGATGGATAGGAAGAGTGTAGAAGTAGTGGTTTCATCGAGTTTCCCAGAATGAGTGACATAATATTAAACATTCCATAATGCAAATGAGCAAAGGGATTTGAACATGTAGAAGGTTGCAATGACTTAGGTATGTAGAGTCCACTGGTACGAAGTGGACTACGAAGCCATGGGTGACAGACGTCGTCTTACCCCTTTTCTATTGGAAATTACCCTAGTTCACAATGTTTCTCCTGTTGGATCAATTGAGTCACAAGATGCATTCTCTCCCTAAAGCTCCTCTCCTATCTGTTTGGAATAATTTCATAGTGCATACTCTAGTCCATGCCATTCATTATCAAGGGAATATCTTATGCATATTGTCTTCAAATTACAACGAGGTGGTGGATTTGAAATTTAGCATGGAATAGTTGAACCAACACATCTCCTAGTTAGTGGCTTTGCATGCCAACATGGATCTCCACTCTTCGGCTTTAGAACTGTCCTCCCAGGATGTTATCGTGCTACACATCCCCATTCTATTGTCGATGAGGAGAGAACCTTCTCCTCATAATCATCAAGTTTCACCTTATGTTTAATAACGATTTTCTCTCTTAGTATTATTTTGGTTTTAGTTTTACTATTTTGTCTCTTAGTAGGGGGGAAGGGGGGGTCCGGAATAGTGTGGCGTGTGAAGTGGGGCCCCCTCCTGTCATGTCAACTACCGTGTCGAGTTTCCATTTTTTCCACATGTATCCCACCTAACCGTGCGAAGGGGCCTGTTCTTATTGGCGGTTCTCTACCCTTGTTGGGATTTGTACCTATTGGCCATTTGCTGACCCTGCAGGAATTCGCCCCATTGGCCGGTCGGTGGCCCTGTCGGGGTTCGGCGGTGGCAGAGTCGAACGATTAGACATTACTGTAGCGCCGAGGCGTGAAATACAAACAGGCACTGCGTTCAAATTGAACCGTGATCATGACCCGCGATCATATGGGAACGGAGAACGAGAGAGAAAGAGCCAGCTTACGATAGGCCTCCATGAATATTTAAGGGTTCTGGTCCGATAGAAGACCAAGAAAATTTGATTTAGGTAGTGGGTATGTGACAAAGTTGCTCGTAGTGAATGTATCCCCCCTACTCAATTGTTGATTTATTTTTGACCCTTCGATGCAGTTTTGGTTTACTTTCAGGGAAACTTAGGTGTCAAGAGGCTATATGTTTTTAATGTGAAGTTTCATAGCAAGTAATATAGTTTTTTTTTTGCTAAAATCACCATTATTATATTTAAATTATTTTTAATTTGTCCAAATACTTTATTAATTTATATTGTTCAACTATTATAATATATTAAATTTAAATTATTAAATATAAGGAATAATAATAAATTTTGATTTATACACTTTCCATGAAATATTTTACAATTATTTACTCTATTACAAACTTAATGAATCCTATATTAAACAAGAAAGTACTAATTAAGTCTTCTATTAAAAAAAATATGTTTAGTATTGTGTTTAATTCATTTTGTGTTAAAATGTATTAAATATCTTATTTGGTTAATCGAACCAAAAAATTAAGTTGAATAATTACTCTTATGAAATGTTATTTTTTCATTTATCTTAATGATAAAGTTATAATAATTGTTCATTCAATTTATAATAATTATATTTAATAATTTTATTATTTAAATATTATAATTAATAAAATTTATTTAATTAAATTTAAATTATTAAATATGGAAACCAAATTAACAATAATAATGAATTTTATTATGTACACTTTTCTTTAAATGTTTTTATGCTTTTTAACAATATAATGAATTTTATTATATACACTTTTCTTTAAATGTTTTTATGTTTTTTTTGGGTTCTCTATTACAAATTTTATGAATCTAAAGAAAAAATGTAAATATTAAATTTTATGAATTTCTCAATAAAAAATGTAAATATTAAATCTGATTAATAAAATAATAATTTTTTATTTTCATAATATTTAATTTAATAAATAATTTTTATTTAACTTTAAAAAAAAATTAATGTAAAATAACTAAAAGTGAAAATTATTTGGCCAACAAGTAATGATAGTATACTCTCCCTATACTCACTTATAATAAATAACCCTTTCCCATGGTACGAGCAAAAATGATAGAGTATTTAAGGAACATTTTTCAAAAAATTCAGTTATAACAATACTAAAATATTTTACATATATTAATTTTTTTCTTTATTTTTTTTTATTTTTTATATATATATAAAAGTAATTTTATGTTTTAAAATAAAATAAAATAAAATTATATATATATAAATATGACTGCATTCATGTTGTTACACAAAATAAATGAAAAATAACTTTGAGAGCTTGCAATTATGGAACTATCTTTGCACCAAAGAGAATCACATCATCAATGAAAAGCAAATAAGAAAGAACTTTCATAGAAGTTATCTTTAGGCCTTTTAGCAGACCGCTCTTCCGGCTGTTTTTATTAACATGTTGAGCCCTTTAGGAACAATGAGAATAAGGAAGGGTGACAAAGAGAACCTCTGGTGCAAACCTATTGAAGGATGAAAAAGTGAGGACGAGGAACCATTTATTGGAACAACAAAGGAGAAATATTTAATACACCTCATAATCTAGTTGATCGTATTCAAATTCATCTCCATTTGGATCAACGCTAGCTTGATAAATGTCTTGTTGACTTTGTCATGTGATTTTGAGAGATCTAACTTCATGAAAATGGACGGAATTTTTGGTGTTTTGATGGAATGAATAGCTTCCTGAGCTATCACGACCGTGTCATGGATTTGATGCTTATAGAGAAAACCATACTAATCCTTAGAGACAATATCACTTAAGATTGGTTTGAGGCACTTGGCAATGATCTTCGCTGTAAGCTTGTATATCAAATTACAACAAGAAATAGGTCTAAAGTCGTCAAAAGAGGAAATATCCTTGCTATTTGGAATTAATTCAAGAAAAGTTGAATTAACAGATCACCACATTTTTCTTGATCTTTGGGATTCTATGGCCACTCTTAAGAGATAATTTTTTAACAAGTTATATAAGCCTATGTAAAACTCAACTAAAAGGCCATCGAGACCTGGGCTCTTAAAATTTTGAAAGGATGTCAAGGTAGAAAGGATTTCCCCTTCAGTAATCTCTACTCGGAGAGAGTCATTCATTTCATTGGGCATCCAACGATTTCCTTAAAAAGGTTGGAGAACTTTTTTTCCCTACTTTGGCTATATCTTTGAAAGAGGAAGCCATCTGACCATTCTTATCCTTTATTTCCAATATAGTGTTAACTATCTTTCGGTAGCTAGAAAACTTGTGGAAAAAAATTGTGTTACTGTCACCCTCCCTTATCTAAATTGCCATTTATATTCCTCAAAATCCAACAAATCTTTCTTCTTTTTCGATAACTTACATAGATCTATTTCATCCTCCCCCGAAAGAGAGACTGAATTAGAAAAATTTTGAAGTCTAAAAAGACACTCCTTAAGAGATATAATAAAATATTATGATTTTGTCATTTTGTGGGAGAAGTATATTTACAACTCACCTTTTACACTAGAGTCCATATAATTATAGTAACAAACCATGTAACTAGAAATTAAGTGAGCTTTTCAAAAAAAAGGTCATTGTCCTTAAATAAGTAATGTATATGTCATTTGTTCTTGAATAACTTGAAATAAGATATAAACATAAATTCATAAATTATTAATTATATAATATATTATTATTTAAAATATAAATTCATATAGTAATATATAATTAAAATATTATATAAAACATAAATACATAATATATTTAAATAATATATAATAATTTTTTTTTAAATATATAATAAAAATTATTTATATTTAAAACACACATTTATGATATAATATTATATCATATATTATATAGAATATATAATGTGTCCACACACACACACACACACACATATATATATATATATATATATATCATGTAACCCCAACAAAAACATAGTAGACCAATGCACATTTTCAATAAAAGATATATTTTTATATAAATGTTTTAAATTTTAAATATAAAGTATTTAATGTATGAATGGACATGGATACATGTATGAATGGACATGGATATTGATGAGGGTGACATCCCAAAACCTCCCTTATCGAGAGGGAAAAGTTGCCCCCCTAGTAAGATCAACTTATGTCTGACTCTCTCACCATATCAAAGTTGTGTCGCACAAGAAAATGGTATCCAACTATATCCTTGAAGTATCTTTTAAGATTTTTGGTACCCTACAATAGATTTCAATCTGTTTGACCCAATTATTCAACTTCTTTGCATTCAAATCTCTATCATAAGTAAGAAAATCAGACATTGCATCTAGCTTTAGTAAAGGAAAATCATGAGAATGAGATGAATTCTTAGAATTGTTTTTCCTCTTATGATAATAATGTTCACCTTCATCGAAAGAAGATGATGATGATGATGAGGATGAGGGTAAAGGAGGATCTGGAGGATCTTCACTTTCTCCTTCTTCTTTAATTGCTTCAATTTTTACTGATGTACTTTCTCCCTTAAATTTCTTTTGATCCTCGTACCTCTCTTCCACCATGGCCTTCATTAAATTAAATGCATCGAAGAAATCATCTTCAGAGCTATAAGGGTGTAGCCTTCTTGGTGAAGCCATATTTCCTCTTCGAGTGAAGATCCTTGAACCAATTTTAGGATTATAACTTGCAAGATTTGCTTCACCTTGCTTAGATTTCAACCTCATAAGCATTCACTTGAAAATAAACGCCAAAACTAGCTCTGATACCACATGATATGAAAATATCAAATGAGTTCTGATACCAATTTGATCTGAAATATCAACAAAACTCTGATACCAATTCATCCAGAAAATATTGAGATGTCAATTAGTTCATAACCAGACACTAAACATTCAACAAGATTCAGAAAATGAAGATCGACTTGAGTATTTGCAAATAACATATGAAAAACCTTATGTAATGTTTCCCTAAATTTACAACTAAAAAAAAATTGTCCTTAGGGACATTAGACTTAATTAACGCATCCAATACATGTCATACATTTCTTGCTACATTATAAGGTGATTCAATACTTCTTTCTTTCCACCATTTACACTTACCAAATCCTTTATCAAAGGTAAATGAAGGAATTTATCTAAACTTAATCTCAAAGGATATGGATATATTTTTATATATAAACAAAACTATTTGTAAATATACATATACTCTCACCATAGAATATGCTTCTAATCGTGCCATGTAAAGGCATACTATGGGAAAAAACATCAACGTATAATGGACCCTAGTTCTAAAGTGATATATCAATTCCCTCGGTTGTAGGTGACATACACTTAATGAACGAATTAATTAAAAAAAACATGACAGCGAGTACATGAACGTATTAGGGCTTGGAAAGGCTATAATTAAATGGTTAGTGACATGTTGTTTGTTCCTTCTTAACTGCCATTCTGATGCAGGAGCATAGCAATTACCAAAGCGACCATGGAGGCAGTGCATGTGTTTTTTTTTAACACATGACATATTACTTTGAAAACATTTGAAATTGAAGCGCCAAACCTTTAATGAATCCTTTATGAAGGAGCGCCTTTTGTATATTGTATCAAACCTCGAGCCATACACTCTTGTCTGAAGTAGATAGGAGGCATTTAATCTAGTTAATGTAGGTAGGTAGGATTTATTCCTAGATTAGACAGTTTTAGATAGAAGGAGGGAAAACAAATATAGACACCCTCATTGTATCTTTGTAATATATTGGAAGCATTCAAGAGAAGAGAAGAGCAAGCAGAGAATATTGTATGAAAACACCCATGCACAGGCATTTGAATTAATAGAAAGAAGTTTTGATTCAAACTCATGGTTGGTGTTGTTTTCTCTGTGTATTGATGTTATGCTCATGGATGTTTGCTTTCCTGTTATGCATTTGCTTGTATATGTTGTGCATGAGATTCATGTTTCAAACTGAAGTCTGAGAGGGAGACAGAAGGAGTTTCAATTGTTTCTCTATCTGAGCCAGGAGATTCCTGCAAGGTGTGCAGTTGAATTCATACGCAAAGAGTGTGTTGACAAAGGCTCAATAGTTGAACTTTTGTTCTCATTCGCCAAGAAGTTGATTTGGGTTATCGAAGCCGTGCAAGGAGTGCACAGGCTGAATAAGGAGAGTCTCAGTCGTGAAAATGAGTAGAAGTGTTGAAGGACTATTGCTACAGGTATACGCAGAGTCAAAGAAGCTCAAACAGTTGAAGTGTTCGAAGTTTTCCGCAAGGGGTGCGTGCAAAGAACCTCGTTGAGGCTGAAGTGATCTAGCAAAGCTCAAGAGAGATAGGTCTCTGAGTCATTGAAGATCAGCGTAGACAAGTGTGACGTGAAGTCGGAGAGAACATCACAGGTTGACGAAGCGGCGAAAGGAATCTCATGGAGAGATACTCCTTTTTGTCTCGGGGATTAACCAAGGAGAACAGACGGTCGAAATCTTCTGAAGAGATTTCATGAAGTTCCGAGGATCATTAGATCTCGCAGAGCTACAAGGAGCTTACAGCGAGAAGATTCTAAAGAGATGGAAGTTCAGGATAGGCAGGGCCGTTGATTTCGAGCCACAGGATTCATAGGATCTACATGTGGTATCGTGTATCGGGGACTCAGAAGTTGAAGCCCCAAAGGTTGTGTAACCAGAGCCGCAAGATCGCAAGACGCGATAAGATCAGTGTCGTTCGTTGTGAAGTACGTGTGTCAGGAGATTCTCATCTCGTAGACTCGGACGTTGGAGGACCGAAAGGGAATCCCTTTAGCTTCGCGAGTGGCAAGGTGGCGAGGAGGCTGTGAGTCATCCATCTGAGGGGACAGGTGGAAAGAGATCAAGAGATCTCGCGAACATAGGAGTTCACAGGGTAAAAGCCAAAGTATTGGGTGTGCAAAGTCGCAAGGCACAAGGACGTGAGGCGACGAAGGAGCGAGAGGATCGTAGCCATTCATCTGAGGAGGACAGGTGGCGAGAGATTGTGAGATCTCGTGAACTTGGGAGTTCACAGGTTGAAGACCCAAGTATTGGGTACTCCATGTCGCGAGGTCGTGAGGTGGCGAGAGAAGGAGAGCTATTGGATTCGGAGCACAGGAGGACCGTTGGATCCGTGTGAGGGATCGTGTCTCGAGACCTCGTTAGAAAAGGTCCGAGAACTTGGCCACAGGGATCGCGAGGTCGCGAGAAGGTGATATCCCGATAGCTGGAGTAGTATGGGCCATAGTGGAGCGCGAGTGGAATACAGGTGGCATAAAGGATCCGCGAGTCGCGAAGTGCTGAGGAGTGAGACTCGTGTGGACGCGGAGCCATGAAGTGCCGAGGAGCCGATATTCTAGTGGATGCGTGGCAGAGTATAAGGTGGTACCGCGCATCTCGGGGACTCGTGGGCTAGGAGGGTGAAAACTTGACGATTCAACCGGTGAGGTCGCGAGGTTGCGAGGTCGCGAGAAGTGCTAATGTCAAGCCTAGCCCACAGTCGCATGTAGAAGGGGCTATACCCGTATCGCCAGATGGGGTATCGCGAGATTTGAAAGGATAAGTTGAAATCTTGAGTCACGAACTCACGAGATAGCGAGATTGAGCTGATCTCCTAGGAACAAGGAGGAAACCTCAGGGGAAGATTGCTGTGGGTGGAGATTTCTCGATAGGGAAATAGAAGAACCTTCGAGTTCTTCGAGCTGAGAAGAAGAAGGTCCTGTGAGAGCGGACGTGCTCTTGCCGAGGTTGGGGCGTGTTTGTGTCAGAGTGGTATCAGAGCGGGATTGACTCTTTGTTTTCTATAGTAGAGAGAAAGAGAATTCACCATGCCGCCCAGAAGAGAAAGGCAGTCACCTGACCCAGAAGACAGGGAGGTGAGGAGAAGAAGCAGGCTGGCACATAATCCAAAAATGGATAGGCAGATACATGATCTCTGAGTGAGATTAGAAGATATGGAAGCAACACAGAGATGCACAGCCAGTGATGGAGATCTGAGTGACTCCGAAGGCGAAGTTGAAGCTGAACCACAAGGAGAAGTTGTAGCTGAAGATGCAGCCAATGAGTGATTGATTAAAGCTATCGCCCAGATGAGTTCAAATACAAAGATGGAAATTCCAGCTTATGAAGGGAGTCTAGATGCAGAAGAGCTTCTAGATTGGATCAGAACTCTTGACACCTACTTCGATTATGAGGATATCGAAGAGGATAAAAAGGTTAGGCATGCTGTCACAAAATTGAAGGGACATGCAGCATTATGGTGGGACGAGCTTCAAGCAGATAGACGTTCCAAGGGCAAGCAAAAGATCAAAAGTTGGGATCGAATGATTGCGAAGATGA